>JBCJKH010072634.1:6202-22817 GCA_039877255.1 Loriculus beryllinus | reverse complement strand
TTGAAGGTTCCCTTACTCATTACAGAGGGGTTGAAACAGATGACCTTTGAGGGTCACTTCCAACACAAACTGTTCTGTGATTCTATGATAAACCTCTCCTTGCTTGATGGGGCCAGGCACCCTTTCCCTCTTGTCCCCACGAAAGCCCCAGTGCACAGCCTCTGAAGCCTATGCATTGTCAGCACATGTATCTGAGGTGCTGTGGAACAGGGCTTGAGTACTGGAGGATTTCTGAAGGATTCTTTTCACATGGTGACAGGGAAAGAATTTGTGGGCAATCTCCTTTTTCTTACGAACTTCTGGAAGGTAAGCTGACACTTCAGCAATATTCCCAGCCATCAATGCAAGTGGGTAGCCCAGCTTTTTCTCAGCTGTGTGCAATGATAGGTCAAAATACCCAGCTAAAACATCATGAGGGCAGAAGAAGCTACTTGCTAAATACTTTATTTTTTTTAATATGTATTTGTTGTTAATGAAATTTAGGCAAGCTATTGATTAGATTAGTTTTGTTTTGGTAGCTGAAGATACTAATGGGCATTTTTTTTGAGTGAAAAACAGGTTTTGAATGACACGTTGTATCTCTTCCCCTTCCCCTTCCAGAGCTGATGACAGTTGGAGAGAGGTGATGCTAAAGACTGGGGCAAACCTGTGATGGTTTTTGCCATGCGCTGCCTGAAGACTATTGTTCCTGCTCCCCAACTGCAGTGACTCCTTTTGTTACTCTATTATTTGAAGCAATGACTTTTAAAAAAACATTATTAAATTCTCAGTTTAGTAAGAAACCCCCAAACCCCAGCTCATCTAAATGTAAAACAATTGATATATTTTATGTATGCATAAAGGAAAAAAAGCCATGGAAAGGCATTACTTTGTACTGTTCCTAAGAAGACTACACCATCCTTTCATATCTCACCACACTGTGATGATCCACTGGTCTCCAGCCAAAAAACACTTGAAAACTGTGGGGGCCATGTCCTGTGCAAGTGCTCTCCTGCAGGGGTGCAGCAACAGAGCCAGAAAAAAAGGCTGTGTTGTTTGGATGGCAGTGTGAACACCAGATTTGAAAACCAAGTACAGTTTTACATTGCAGGTCACAGTCTTTAATGGACTAATTCCCAGTTAGAGTCCCATGGTATAGGCATAGGAAGGCACTGTGCTCCCAACACCAGCAAGGCTCATAAAGGACACTTTCCTACAGTTTACCTGAGCTTTGAATCCTTTGGTGCTGTGTGGGAGCTGAGCCCCAGTCGAGAGACACAGGGGCATTTGTGGTTGTGCTGAGCAGAGAGAGGCTGCAAAGCCTTTTCTCCAGTGGGACATTTCCAGGATGTCTCCATCACCTGGCTGCCTGATTTTATGTATGGCACGAGTAGGACTGGATTTACAAGATGTCCACCCCTCCGGTTTGGGTTCAACCTCTATGGCAGGCTGCAAAGCTGTGGGAAGCCAAGAAAGGAGCATGGTGTGGCAGCACATGGGTGAATGTGGCTTTTGCATGGTGCTCAACCACTGCAAAAGCTCTTCCTCCTCATGTGAGAGTGTTGGTGATCCTCCAGCTTCAAGCTGACATGCAAGTGGCTGAGGATACTTCAGCAGTTAGGCAAGCTTGCTGGATTATGCCAGAGCCTAAGAAAGGAGCATTTATTAGCTTTTAAAAGCACAGCTCTCTAATAGAAGTCCATGGCAGTTCATAGTGAGGCCTGGGGTGATAATTTTTTAATCGGAATAAAAGTTTAGCATGCTTTCTAGGACTAAGCAGAATTGGGCTTTGATGATATCTGCTTCAGGCCTGAAGAAATAACTTGTCTGTTTTTTCCAAGGGCTGCCAGTAGCTCTAATAAAAGATGTTTTGCTCCCCACAAGTTTAAAGTCCTTGAAGCTAGAGCAACAATCCTATTAAAGGCTTGGCTGTTTTGCTATTTAAAGTAATAATTTTTTTAAAAAAGAAAACTTTCCTGCATTTTTTAATGAAAAGATAATGGTGGGAAAGACTTCCCTAAATCACACTTTGAAATACCACGTTAGATCTTGTAGTAAATGGGTTTTGCTACTCAGAAATTCTTTCACATTCTGGAGCGTTCAGTGAAAACCCCCTGCTGGGCTCTTAAAAGCAAATTTACAGAATTTCTGAGTGTTTGGACTTGCTCCAAATGGTGCCATTGAGATAAAAATGTTCAAAAAAATAAAACCACTACTATTTTACCTTATGCTGATAAATACGATCTAATTTGGCTGCTGTTTTTTGCCTTGACTGCATGAAGTGGGTTAGCTTGCTTAAAAGGGAAGTGAAAATAGATCATCGGAAACAACTGAAGCAGGTACCCCTTAAGAAAATAAGTTCTTAATTCCCTAGGCACTTCCCTGGGAAGGAAACACAGTAACACTTTGTGAGGGCTGCTGCTGAATAGAAATATGGGGGTTTTCCCTTTTTTATATTTTTTTCCACATGGGCACTCAACTGGGAAGTTCCTGCTAAAAACTGTGCCACCAAACCTGAGAGCAGCTTGGGAAGAATGTTTTTAGAGCTGAGTTCCTTGATTTTCCCACCCTTAGCCAAGGTCAGAGCTGTTCCTGGAAGCTACATGGCATCTTGGAAATAAACAAGTTATGCTGAATAAATCTTTCAAAAATGCTTTATGTGAAAATACATGAGGAAAAGATGGCTTCCCTTCTAAGATATTTGCCTCTGTATTAAATACTTTCCACTGTCTCAGGGGAGCCTGGCAAGCACTCACAGCCCGGTGCATATAGTTTGTCAAAGCTTAATGAACTCTTGACTGGAAGTTCTCTGTGGCTTTGTGGAGATTAGGCTAGCAACCACATTTGTGCTTCAAGCTGAAATGAATCAGTCTCCATAGGCGACCTGACTTCCAGAGTGGTTTCCTGTCAAAATCTTTCTCCAAAAATATTTATTATCATCTTTTTCCTTCTTTCCACTCACCTCCCTCTCCCGTGCGCATATTTATACCTTTGGCACATCTATCCAGACCTTCCAGGCATTTCAGAGGGTTGAGAAGCAGGAGCAGCAAAAATATTTCCTGTAGGAACCTCTTTTCAGCACTGTACAAGCATTATCCTGGTCACTTCTGGTCTGCATTGCCCCCACCCCTAAAATAAAAATGAAAAAAAAAATGTATTTCCTGCAAAAGGAAAAAAATAATTGTCCTTTTTGTGAAAGAAGGGAGCTCAAGCACAAAACATATCTTGTAGAAATCATTCATTTTCCTCAGAGGTAGAGAACTTTACTTCCCCTAAAAATTTTGGAAGAAAACTCAGGCAGTCTGTGCATGCAGAGATTAATCATCCACCCGTTTCTAATTTACCTGACAGCAGCCACAGTGCAGCTTCACACGCTTACATGCAAGCCTTTGCTTTGATTGCTGGGTATCTGCTCCCTGAGTTGGGGTACTTTCTGAAGTTTCCCACTGTTGACTACATTTATGTTTCTCTGGTTGTCCTGTCTGTCACCAGAGCTATGCTGACGCTAGACAGAAAGGCATCATCAGGGAAAGCTCCCATGTCCATCATCTTCCTGACACTAGACAGGTCTTACATAGCTTAGGATTTTTTTGGGTTTTGGCTGTATGACTGGTTCTTATAGTTTGTTTCTCTGGGCAGAAACGCATGGTAAGGAACAGTGTTACAGATGAGGGGCTGAGGTGTTGCGTTATGTCCTCCAGATGTTTTGTTTCCCTATGGAGGTCATTGCTCTCACTCTCCAAGACTGATCTAGGGCAAATCCTGTGGTGTTAGCAGGAGGCATGTGAAGACACACATGCATCTGTGATGCCAGGATGGTTGAGTAGGTATTTTTGTATCGGTGTGACGCCAGTGAATTACTACTTTCAACTGTCTCCATAGCAAGCTGCAGATGCAGATGGCAGCAGGAACGGCAGGGCAAGAACCCAAGTGTTTTATGTGCCACAACCTGTCTCTTGACCATCCTTTCTCTGTGCTGA
The DNA here is from genome assembly GCA_039877255.1 of Loriculus beryllinus. Classification (NCBI taxonomy): domain Eukaryota; kingdom Metazoa; phylum Chordata; class Aves; order Psittaciformes; family Psittacidae; genus Loriculus; species Loriculus beryllinus. The sequence continues at coordinate 18,858 of JBCJKH010072634.1, read as the reverse complement.
ACCATAAAGTCACAGTGTGTATTTCCAAGGAGCAAAGTCTTCATGTGTCAAGTCATAATGTTCAAAGAGAAAAAAACAAGCACTGCAGAGCTAAATACTCCACTGTACTGAAAGAAACAAGGTATCAGAAGCTTAATGACTGCCTCTTACAGCATGTCTTTCAGCCTGGTACTTGCCCTCATGTCTGCTCCTGTCCCAATAACAGTGGAATAGCTTCTTCTCAATTTGCAGGAGAAGCTATGCATCACAGAAGAAAGCTGCAGAACGCTTGGGTAATCTTTTTCATCTGCTCATGCCTCAATACCTGACATACCTTTTCCAAAGCTGTGCAGCAGCACCTACCACCACTGAAGCATCAGGATGCTGTGGCAGCCACAGTCTCTCCCTCTTGTATCATTTGAAAAGGATTTTATGTGGGTAAGACTGAGGCATTTACTACAAACATTCTAGGGTTTCACTAGCTGTGGTGTGGGTCTCCCCACTTCCCACCCTAGTCATTTCAAATTCCCTCTGATCTGTGTGGTCTGACCCAAATCTCCAAACCACAGAGCGAATTTTGGGAGAGCACAAGCTCCGGCTGCTCTGTGTGTCTCCAGAATCTCTTCTTTGTGCACTTTCATGATTTGATTCAGTGTTGTGCTCAAGCCTCACTGGTTGTACTTCTCATCAGTATATGTAACCACATTTCCTGCTTCCCATTTCACTGCTCTCTCTCATAGCAATTATCTCTTTTTATAAATGCTGATTAAGTCTAGCCTCAAAATGATCTGGAAAAGACTGTGGAGCAGAGGTGCCTTTGAATTTACAGAGATGAGTGACTCTGGGTGCCCAAGAGGAGCAAGCTTTCTAAAAGTCTGAAAGCTTTTACCTTGGCTTCCAGAGGTGGATGCCTACCTTGTTCCTAAAAAGCTACAGATTGCACCAAACTTTGAAGCACTTTGAATCCTTAAACTCTATTTGAATTCCTTAAACTCTAGTGTACATACGTGCTGAAGGCCCCTAGCTATGATACATGCCACAGGATATGGTACACTCTGCATGCATAAATCTTCCAAAACACTTTGGAAAGGATTGTGAGAGATGGTCTTGCCCAGCACATCTCAAAGTTTCTCACCCATGCCTCTGCTCAGTCCCACTGGGATTTTTTGTGCCTCACAGGCAAAGGCAGCTCTGGCAGTGTTGTTGGTGTGGTTCAGAGCACCTCGATGGCTTACCAGAGATCTGAACCCTTCTCTGCCCAAGAGCAGGATTGACTTGGACCTAAGCGGTTCACAACAGATGTTTGCCTAAGCTCTTTTTCAAAAACAAACAAAAAATAATGGAGATGTAACAGCTTCCCCAGCCAATCTGTCTGCTGCTTAATCATCCTTACTATCAGAAATGCTTTCTTGTTTATCATAAATCTCCTTTGTGACTACCAAAGCCCAGTATTTCCCATACTATCATCAGAATCATTCCCCCATGTTTGCAGATAATGTCCATGTATTTGAACACTGTTATTGTCTCCCTTCAGTCTTGTCTTTTCTAGAATAAACATGCCCATTTTCTTCAGTCTTACCTTATATATCATGTTTTCTAGATATCTAATTGATTTTGCTGCTTTGAAGAGCTGGATTTGGGACATAGTTTTTTTTTTTTTTTTTCTTTTTTGTTCCCATCTGAGGCTATAGCAAACTAAATACTTAAAAGTTATGTCAAAAAGCTTACAAATGGTGCCCTTGGTGCTGTACCCCAGCACAACGCTTGCAGTTTCTACATTGCTTGGTTTCTCACTCCACAGTTACCTCTGAATCCTTTTCTTCTTTCTGGTGCTCTGTCCTGGTGTTTTATATCAGTCCCATCTTCATATATAAGCAAGTTGTTATCTGACTGACAGCAGGACAAATGGAGAATATTGCATTAATGGCATTGCACCTCCTCCTTTTCTGGCTGCTGCAGCTAAGTAAGATCCTTCCAAGTCTGTCCCAAATCCTCGGCTCGAATTCAAAGGTTGTGCAATTTGGTAGGGGGTGACTCCGCTTTCCCAGCATGAAGCAAAGTGGTTGCGGTACATCAACTTCTAACCTCTTCTGCCGATCATCTGTTGTCTTGTTTCCATACGCTCCTCCATGCTGTTGCCTCTTGCCATGGGGGCTTGGCTCTCTGAAGCAAGAACGAGCCTTATGTTCTTTCTTTATACAGTGCCTAGCACAATGGAGTCTTGATCCGTGATTAAGGATCCTAAATATAATGACAATAAAAATAATACCGTTGATATAACTGAGAAGCTCCTGTTCATGGCAAAAGAGGAAAGGAATAGGATTTATAGGTGCATTAAACTTTCCTTTTGTAGCTCTAAAAAATGTAATTGAAAGCAGCTTTTAAAATTGAACTGCTATTTCTTTAGGAAAATACTCATTTGCTGAGGAGAATGGTACATTCCTCTCTGTAAAAATGTCACATTTTCACCTAAGGCAAATTCATGGAAATTTACAAAGATTTACAACAAGAAGCAAAGTTTTAATTTTCATAAATATGCCCCAGGTGAAAATGTGACATTTTTACAGAGAAGAATGCTCCAGATTTGCTGAGAGAGGCAAAAAGGCTTTTCTGTTAAAAAAATCACAATGGCAACTTTCCACTTGTGAAAAATATCCATTCCTTTTACTAAAAAAAAAAGGGGAAGAAGAAAAAGAAAATGGAGTTGAGCTGCTGCAGAGTTGTATTCTCTATTCTCTACCTTCTGATAAGCATTTCTTACCAACTACTGTGCTCAAGGGCAGAGAGTGAAACTTAACCATGTGTTGAATTTAAAATGCACTTCAGGAAAATTACTTGTTTTTCTGGTGAAAATTGGCAGTTTTACCATTAAAATGTCAGCTTTGCTTGCACTAATGTTGTTGAATGGTTATCATGAACCAAAAACTGTAAACCTTGCTCATCCAAAACTTTCAGTAAAACTGATACAAGATGCAACCATGAAACTATCAAATAATGCCATTTCCTAATTAAAGCAAAACCAAACAGAAACCCCTACTGCTTTCTGCTACCTTTTTTTTCAATTTCCATCGTTGATTATCCACCCTGTCCCTGATACAGTACAGCCAGCGGAACCTTTATGTCCAAAGTTGCAAAAGGAGGAGGGACTCAGGGGTCTGGATTGGACAGGGCTGACCAGGAAAATGGGGTGATAATGGTAATGTGTTAATGTAATGTGTTAATGGTAATGTGAGGCTGCCCTCGGATGCTTCTCTACAGTACTTCCCAGACAGTCTGGAGTGAGCTAGTCTCTGGCCATTACTTAAGGCATTAAGACATAAGGTGGACTTTCAGGGTTTTCCCAGGGCTTAGCAAGTCCCTCCCACCATTAAGAGGTAATGCTTGTAATCTTGTCCCAAAGCAGAAAATTTGCATAGTCAGGGGAAGAGAAAAGATTTGCTCCCACAGCCCCTGGAATGGACCAGGAAGGGCCTTCCATGGACCAAAAAGTCAGAAGCAACCAAGTCCATGTGTCTGCTGAGGGACTTTTCCTGCGCCCTAGACGTGTCACCTCACTTTCCTGCTGAGGAGTCTCCAAAAAGCTTTTGTAACCCAGGGCTGCCCCAGCCTGCAAAAGGTAGGGCTAGTTAAAGGACATTTGCTTCAGTTCTTTACTGCCTTCCCACCTTCTTGCCCATGCTGTGCCTTCAAGGGATGAGTTCTTAGGTGTTAAAATCTAGTAAAAGTTTAATATGTTTATATAAAAAAAAGGAAAAAAAGGGGTATGCATGTATGATAACCTTTGTGTTATCACCCTGGTCTTTGCCTGGAAGCTGTGGAGGATTAGCCTACCAAACCTTCTCAAAGTATGTGGGTGTGCCTTGCTGATGGAGAAAGCAAGCCCTCTTCTCCTTTGGGAGGGATGCAAGGGCTGCAGTCTGAGGTAGGAAACCACTACAGAGGTGGGGCAAAAGAGAAGGACCCAATTTGCAAGGTGCTACTACTATAGAGGAACAGGAGTGGAGAAACCAGAAGAAATCCCTGGAAAGGGGAGTTATGGAAAGAGAATAAGAAATAGCAGTACTGGGTAGCTTGTTCAGCACAAGAGCAAACAGGTCAGTGGTGTACTTACTAACAACACTCTGCCACCTTCATCAAGGGTGGGAAACACTTCGTCTCAGCCATACAGCCAGAGTTTGCTGCTCCTGGAGGACCCTGGGCTATCCTGGGCACCGAGCAATTTGGGGACCACCGGATGCAAACCTCCTTAACAGGCTGCTGTGCAAGCATTGTGTAACACAGGGTCAGAGGAGAAAGAAAAACAGCAAGGGGACATTTCTGCAGGCTTTAACTGGCACTTGACCTTTTTGTACTGTGGCTGGAGCATTAGAAACACAGAAGGGGGTTACTTGCTGTCTGAAGTGCAGCCACTCTACTGTGAAGTTTCTGCTTGCTGCATGTGCCTGTGAGTTTAGCAGCAGTCCCTGTGTGTCTAAGCTCTTGTTATTGCCCACTCAGTTGTAAGGAAATGAGAAGCTGATGCTGATGCCAAAACCGGGTCACTGAACTATAAAAAGCAAAAAACAAAATCCCAGCCAGCAATCTATATACCCTAGAAAAATGGCACCCTATGTTCCTAAACTGGCAAAGCCCTGACAGCTTCATTAAACTGATATTTGAATTGGCAAGTAAGTTCACTCTCATTCTATGCAAACCCATAAAATATATCAGTATAAAAATATTCTATATAGTGAAGTTGTCTCCTCACCCTATGAACTATAAATACAATAATTACCAGTACTCTAACTCTGTGGTAGGTATCTGCTAAGTCTTATCACCATACCCTTCCAGGGAACAAGACTCCCATTAACCACTCTTTTCTGGTGAAACTCATCTCTGGTACCACATGCACAAGCACACGCAGTTTCTAGTAGCCCATGTCTTGCCACTGGGCAGGTACAACCAGTTGTGGCACAAGGTTGCAAAGCCGGTGGAGCTCCCTCTATGAAAATGCCCACTGCTGCTTTGCAGGTGTTATTCACGGATCAAAGAAGAAAAGTTGAGGGCACTGAAAGTCTCATGTTTCCACTTCATAGCTGTTGGTGATAGCTGGATGGCTGTCAGATGTGGGAGCCAGCAATTTCTCTCCCAGCTCAAATCACTGACCTCTGATACCCAAACAGAGACATGTGCTGTATTAGTGCCAACTCAGTGCTTTCTGTGAACATTTCCCACAATTACCGCTGTGGCAGGGCAAGAAGAAAGCTCAGTTCAGACCAGAGAAGTTAAAAAGTTAACTAGACTTGTCTCACTGGTCATTTGCTTTTAAGCACAGATCCCAGGAGGCATTTTTGTGCCAACTTCCAAATCAAACTAAGAGAAATCAATAGCATTTAGGTTTCAAAAGAAGAACTAGAATAATTAGATCCTTTTGAGGTCTTAGATATGAGTTCCCAAGCCAGCAAATTATTGCATGTTCACTGCTGGCTAAATAGAGCCAGTAGGTCTGGAAATCCATGAGAGTGAAACATTTACAGCCCATAGCCATGGTGCTCCCATAAGAAAAAAGGGAGCAGCAAGGCAAGTTTTCAATATTTTCAGCACTGTGTTGCCTTGCTGAGCCTGGAGAAATAGCTGATAAAGAACACAAGCTTCCTCTGCACTGTGATAGCCCCTGCTCCTCCCCAGGGCTTGAGGAGGTGCACCACCAGCCTGTTATAGACCCTGACTTCCCTAGTGTAGATGGATGGGGCCATGGAGAAAAAGGTATTACTATTTTACTTAAATAGCTTCAACTTCCCAGTACCAAATGCCCTGGGAGTCTTCACAATTAATCTTACAACACAAGAATAGTGACCACCCAGCAGTATTACAGATAAATCTGTTAGGCAGTGTGCATGCTCAGCCTGCCAACAGCAGTAAATAAACGCTAGTAAGTGAACTTGGGCAGTAAATCAAAGCTACAAAAAAGAAAAACAAACCCTAACCCAAACCCCCAAACCCTTTTCCGCTTTGCTTCTGAAATACATCACCAACCTCCCCTCAAAAGTAGCTGAAACAGATGACTTCTTCAGTGTGTCTCTGGAATATTACCCGGTCAGTTATTTTGGAAAGAGGAGGGATTTAGTGAAAGTCACCTGTCATCTGGCAAAAATCGTGGGAGTAGTTCCCAGGAGCCACACCAGCCCAATGGGAGACGTTGCCTTGATGTCCCTGTAGGGCTCCCCAACCCCATAGAGACCAGCTCAGGGCTTTTCCCGGGCGTCCCAGTAGCTTCCTTTCCCCTTTCTGTGTAGGAGAAAATCATTTGGCATTGGCCTTGGCTTCAGCTGTGAGCTGGGCTGGAAATCTGGGTGGGATTTGCTGTTATCACAGTGTTGTATTTGGCAAGGCAATATTCCCTGCAAGGATTGATGGCTTTCCCTATAGATTTGGCACCAGATACTTTCTCTTAACTGTCATCATCATATTCATCCTCTTAGGGTACACGGGATTGGGTCCAGCAGTAAATACATAAAGGAGAATATGAGATATACTGAACATTTTGTATTATCACAATTATTTAAAAATAATTTATTTACCTGGAAAGGCTCAGCTCATGCTCAGCATCTGGTTTTCGGTCAGCTCCTGCTTCATCTTTTTTTGTTTAACCCAGTTTTCCAGCTGAGTAGACAGAGGAACAAACCAAGACCAAATGATTTGCCAAAGGTCACATAGAGAATCACTGGCTCATGCAGGATTTATAGGGAGACTTGCCCTGGCTTCAGTCAGCAATTCATGTTGTCTCTATTTGGGTTTGCTCTGACACTAAAGGTTCCTGATTGAGCCTTGCCAGCTCATAAGACTTTCTCACGAGTCTATTAATATTTGCCGTGTCTTAGAAAGCCGACTAATTGTTCAATAATTTCAGACTTCACTTGTATGAATTAAGCTTCTAGTTGTGTTGACAGCAGAGTAACAAATAGGACAAAAAGTAGAAACAGAAAATAGAACAAAAGAAGGCTGGTACATCTTCTCCAGGCTCAGAAACTGGAATACAAGTTTCTATTCTTTTAAAACCTCACCATTTCCTAGCCAGACTCCTGAGCTTTGGAAACCAGCCTCATATTTTGTGACTGCTTGGATATCTCTTGCTGTTGAATTGCTGATAGTTCTGAATTTTTCTGTATCTTGTATGCCCAGTGTTGTGAACCTTCTGCCTGACCTAATTCAAGTCTTTAATTAAACGATGTTGCTCTACTTTTCTTTTTCAGTTTTGGATTGAACTTTTCTTGATATATTTAAAAAACAGGCAAAAAAGTGTTTGGTTTTCAGGTTTATAATATTTTATTTCTATTCAAAGAGCTCTATATTTCTTCTTTCTTTATAGATTTTGGAAAAGCCTCAACCCCAGACAAAGCTGTCATGATACTCAGGGATACTAGCACCTTGCTAATCTCTCGTCATCTATGAGATACACAGCTGCTCAGAACTTCTGAAACAGGTAGCAAACACAGTGCATAGGACTTGACCTATTAATTGTCCATCAAGCCAGGCATCTTTGGCTATCAGTATGATGGGGATCCCCACTCATAGACATAAGTTTTTGACAGAGATAAGCGGATAGAGTTTAAATTGATTCTTACCAGCAATAGCTATTTTTGGTTTTAATTGGGACTGCACTGAGTTAGGCATAGATTTTGGCTCAATATCTATGCAAAATATACCAGCAGGCCTGAAACTGCCCATTTGCCCTGTGAATGTTGCATAATAACCTTCCACCCCCCCTTCCTACTTCTAAGCAGACCTTAACATCCCTGCAGTGTTAACTGCCTAGTACAGCGTGTAATTATATACAGAGAATTATCCCTACACTATGATTAGCCAAATGCATTCATATGCATGTGAATTACTCTTTGTGCTGACACAGTGAAAGGCTGGAGGCCTCTTTTTACTAGAGGGGATGGAGAGGAATGTGCTTGTGTGGTCCTCCAGGGTTATCCTGCTAATGGGAACTGTACTGAGCACAATTGGTTGTCAGCTCAGTCCCTCCCCTCTGCATCATTAATGTTTTGTGCCATTACAAGGCCTGAGGACGCTCACAGGGAGTTTGGTAGACATAAAAAGAAAATGAAATATATTTAAAAAATTACCATCTTCTTAACAGTGACATAACATGCAGCCTCTACAGCTCCACACATTTGAAAGCTAATGGTGCTCAGAGGGCTGTAGCCCTGTGGATGTGGTGTGCTGGTCTCCATAAACTCCATATGGCTATCTGCAGAGCCTGAAAAGAGAAATATGAATGTATGAAGCCCTGAAACTCACCTGGGAGACCTGCGAGGCTTTGCTTGTGACACTAGGGAAGGACTCTCTTCCATTGATCCACCCAGCTTCTGTTTCCTGCTCCTCTTTGTAGCATCTTTACCAGTGACCCAAAGTGAGGAAAGCAAATCTATCCTCTTCCTGCTATACAGCTCTTAAGAAGTTGGCATGGAGAGCTGTTGCACTTCTTTGCCCAGGAGGTGACATGGGATGGTCCTGAGAGTCTACAGAACCCTGGAAAAACAAACTCCTTTCTTCCAAGGGTCCAAGGCTGTCCTCCAGGGCTGGTGGCTGCTGCTTGTATGACTGCTTCCTTCTTCACATGGTCTCCATGTGGCCGCAAAGCTCCAGCTGAATTTCCTGCTGACTAGAACATGCAAGGAAGGGGAAGAAACACAGGTCTGATCTGAGATCCTACTTAAAGGGAATTAAAGGCAATACAGCTTTTTCAGAGTATGATGGTCCTCTCACTTGCATTTTAAGCCTTGAGGCTGGTCATTAGTGAGTGAAAAAGTAGTTATAAAGTAAGCAAAATCCATATAGCTCAGTGCCATCATAAGTGTTGAAGTCGGTGGTGGCACTGAATGGTTGTGTATGGTAGAAAAAATGTTACTGGTGTGCATCTGCTGAACTTTATATCTCCAGGTGGCTCTGTACGAACAAGCCCAAGGAACCAAACCAATCTTCAAGAAAGTGCTGAAAGTCTGCAATAATTTTGAGCAAGTTGCACAAATAATTCATATTTCCCCCATAAGAGTTTTTTTCCCTTGCTCTCTTCATTTACACAGTAGTGAGGCTAGGGGTTCACAGTTAAAGGTTATTAAAATATTAAGTATCATTTTTCTGCTGTATTTAACTCCTCAGAATAAATGTTCAGGAGATGGCACGCCATATGAAATATAAATACATGAATTGCACAGCAAGCAGCTTTTCTTAGAGATGGTGATCCCCGAATTATGTGCCTGGGGGTTATGTTTTGAGTTAATAGTGCTTTTTATTTTTAACTTTCTTTTTGGTCCACCCTTGCTAACTAGTAAAGTAATCACTGGCCAGCTATTACAGGTGGGAGTGGAAAAGAGCAAGTTTGTATACTTCCAACATACCAAGCCTGTTCTGTGCAACTTTGTTGGTTTGGAAAAAATTCAGATGCAAGCAAAGGTGCTGAGCACACAAACATTGATCTGTAGCTATCGATGAAGGCTATAGTGTTGCAGGCACATGAGAGAGCTTTGCAGCCAAACCAAATAAATGCTGCCAGAATGAAAGCTTTCCTTGTGTGCCAGCTCACTTACAGCACTCTTGTGCAGTTCTGCCCAAGGAGGCTTATCATAACACAAACCACAGAGGCCTGGGCTTACTGGGATTACTGGCCACCTCCATCTGATGCTGGCATGAGACCAGCTGTGCCAGTGCCTATAGCTGCGCAGAAAGAGGGGGTAGCTTGAGCTGCTTGTGGGAGCTAGAGGCAGGGGTGGCCTGCATGGCTGGCAGCCCTGCCCACTGCAGCAATGCCTCCTTGCTCTGCCATGGCACAACATGCCTGCCTCCCTGGACCCTGTTTCACTGCAGGAAACATGGGGAGACCATGGCAGGCCAGAGTCCCTTGCACGTGGGGTAAGGGCATTGACATTGCTTCACTTTCCAGCTCTCTCCCTGGCCATTTCTCCCTCACCTTCTGGACGCTGGTTCTGACTGCGGCTCCTTAATCCTTTCTCCAAGGATAAATTATCCACAACTTAGTAGATGCAGTGTTAAAAGAACTGAGAATTTATTGAGTGCTCTGGAAATATGGACAAATGAATTCAACATGAAAAGCAGCCCTTTAAATTAATATAATTTAAATTATTTTTGTGAATAGTCTTATATTAATTTATTTTCTTTTCAAAGGGGCATGGTTGTTTTCCTAGGACTTTCAAACATATGTAATAAGAAAAGAAACAGGTGATTTTGTAGTCACCTCAATGTTGTCCTTGTCTTGATCAGTTCTGTTCAAAGACTTCACAATGGCACTCAAAAATACTGGAAGAGTTAGTGCTTTGCTCTCATGGCAATTTTTGATGAGTCAGTATTTCAACAGGAACAAGTTAATCCCCTTCATTTTGTACATTAAACACTGAAGGGAAATAGGTGTCTCCAGCATTCCTTAGATCCAATGTACAAAGAGCTTCTCCTATGATGACAGTGAAAGAACAAATACATTTCTGCTCATGCTTTCACCATGAACTCCCATGGACAGCAATCTCACAGGCAAAAATACTCTGGAGAGCATTCACCTTCCTGTGGGCTCTCTCTCACCTGTGGAGCTCAGCCTTGTCTTCCCTCTGGCCTTTGGAGAGGCTAGGATAGAAAAGCACCACTGAGATAGTCTTCCTTCTCCATAACTACCCATCCCCTGGATGCCAGAGAGGCTTTTGGGATAGCTCTGGTTTTCCACAAGTTTAATGCAATTTAGATAGGATCATGGTTTTCAACGTTTTTTGGTTTGCAAACCCTGGGTAATGTAACCGGTGGGTAGGGGTCATAGGGGTTTATATCCTTATGTGGCCAACAGACATTTATTTAGACACAGGTTTGTTTTTCTCAAGGCTTTTCCTGGATTGTAAAAGTCACGTAGAGATGAAAGGAGTGAAAATCTACTGGAGGTGCTTGTTGTTGTAGTAATGGCAAACAGCATGAGGTGGTGCTGTTCTGCGTTATCCTTCTCATTTATTTGGTTGGGGTCTAATTTAGCTAGCATGTGTTCAGGCACACGGTGCTGTTACATTCCGGGTGTTTTCATGAAGGCTTTTGTTCCACGAAAGACAGTGGGGCTTGTTGCAGGAGTTTTGCTAGTTGCCTAAGTTTGCTCTCTTTGGTGGCCCATCAGAGACAGTTTTTAAGGTAAAGTGGCTCCCAGGGAACTATTGCAGACATGAGCCAAGATACAGGGAGGAAGAAATTGCCTGCACACCCTCTGAACACCAGTTTTCCAAGTGGGATGTTTCCATGCATGCAGAGAAACTCCACATTACTTCTGAAGAGATCACACCAAATCTTCATTGCATAGCATAGGAGTGATGCTGGCATGATAAGTGCCAAGTGTCAGGGGAAAGGATAGTAATACTTGGAGGAAGATCAGTTGTGAACCAATGAGCATCTCAACAAACAGAAGCACAAAGTCTGCCTGAGTACTGTTACTGAGATTTTGCCTCTGGTCTTCACCACAGTGCTGAGCTCCTACACCTCCAGCTGACTCCTATCCGGGAGCTTCAGTCTGCTGGAAAAGAACAGCTCCCTAATGCCCAGGATAGCAATTCAAAGCTGATTGCCTGCCATCCAAATGTAAAACAGCCTCTAAGTTTCAGATATTGGGTTTTCTATTAGCCTCCGGGCATTTTATTCCACTCATTCAAGCAAACAGGTTGTGTCACTGACCTCAGTTGAACCCACAGTGGGTTTTGACCTGAGTTTACATGTTGAGTGGAAGTGATGGTATCCATTCATAAGGTTTCAACTGCATCTTTCATTCCAGGAATAAGCATAGCCACAACATCTACAACATCTTATAAACCAGTATCCTTGCCAACAACATTTCCACCTTATTGCCTTAGACAAACTGGGCAAATTCATGGGCAGCAGTTATACAAACAAATGCTAAAGGCAGGAGGCTGGGATGTATGCTCTGGGATCCTAAATACTTGAGCTGCAGATGCTGTGAGTATGAAAGGAAAGTGGGTAGGCTTATATGCTCTCCCTGACTGGTACTTCCAGCTGTTGTCACTGTTGGAGGCAACACTGGGATAGGTGAATGGCTGGCCTTACCCCACTGGTTTTTGCATATGCTCTTATTTCTTTCCTGCTGGGATGTTCAAGGTGCAGCTAATAGACATGATGCTGCTCTGTACAGCAATACTCAAGACAGCTACGGGCTCATCTCTCCTGTACCTGTGGCAGTATGTGCTCTGCTACTTGCATCAAGCAGCTTCTGGTACCAAGGCTGCCTTGCAGAGACAGCAAAAATGAAAGCAGCCATTCTTTTCAGCCCTGCCCAGCACTTCAGTGGCTTGGCTGCAGCTCTGTCCAGACATAGCACCTACAGTCAAGGCTTCCTCTGGGTTACCAACTGTAGATCAGCATGCCCCAGAAAAGCAATGCAGAAGCAAGGACTCCATCTGTGCACACTGAGTGGTGTGACAGTGGCTCCTGAGGGCCAATGGCTGTAGAATAGGTAGTTTTTATATTTTCTGGGGCAAGTGTGTGAGCAATAAACCTGTCATGTGGCTGAATGCCTGAAAGAGTCTTCCTGTACTTAAAACCAGGATAAAGCCTCAGAATAGGGAAATTGCCAGTCCAGGAAAATACAAGGAGTTTTTCACTGATAGTCTTGTGTCTAACATCACCCAACCAGTGACAGT
>JBCJKH010072629.1:0-20554 GCA_039877255.1 Loriculus beryllinus | reverse complement strand
CCCCCCCCATTGCTAGTCCTTTTTTTCTCCCTCCCATTCCCCATTTTTTCATCTCTGGGTTATAAGAATGGTTAATGGTTGTTTGGTAATTAGCAACCTCTACAGGAAGCTGTAGATGCCTGGGGGAGCCAAGGCCTGAGGTAGCCTTGCAGAGGCTGTTGAAGCAGGCAGTGCTCTGCTGACCTTTGAAAGCTGCTGGTGTATCTGCCCAGTGATTTGCTGGCCAGTGCCAGTGCTGTGAAAACAGAGAGGAAAACAGCGTGGATCAGGTGACTTAAAACCACAGCAGACACTGCTTTTGAAGCAGTACAAATCCCCTACGGGATCACACAATTAAAGGGGATTAAAGTCCTAGTCTTGCTGAAGTCACTGCCAAAACTTCTCTTGGCCGGTGAAGAGGCTCGGCCTGGTTGGTGCTGTTAGCCACAGCTCTCCAAGGGATGCTCTTTTCTTTGAAAGCTTTGTTCAAAATGAAAGCAGGAGGTTAATTCTGTATGAATGCCTCGTGGTGTCCATTAGTTTGTCTGGGTGAAGTATGAAATATTTCATGTTGATCTATAAATCACTCAGTTCCTTGAGTACTGTTGGACTTGCAGCCAGCCTCTTTGTGTGTGATACAGCAAAGGTCCTCTGAGCAGCTCAGGACTGCACATCTTAGAAGAAAGGAGGATGGGACGCGAGCATTTTAAATTTAGTTTTTTCCTTGATGTGCTCTGATCCACTTTAGCAGCCTGAAAATTTGGTTTACCTGATATCCCACAGGTTTGGGAAGATGAAAAAGGTGGTTGTTTGATGATTAAATTCTGCTTTGTATCAGATAGGATTGCTGTAGGAAATGGAATTTATATTGACAGATGGAATTGATTTTTCTTTTCTCTTAAGGAGCTTAATTATTCAGTAACCCAGGCTCTTGTCTTCTGAGCCAAGAGGGTTTAGGAGACACCTCAAGGAAATAGAAAGGCTTGGTCATTTGTAACCTGATGTACATTAAGGAGAAATTGAATTAATGTGTTGTAAAATCTGATCCTATGTGGCTGTCTTTGGGCATACTTAACTGTCATTTGTATTCTTCAGTCCTCTTGCAAGGCAGAGTTAGAGAAACAAATATTTAAAATCACATCACCTTTTTTAAAGTAATTTTTTAAATCAGAGAGGTGTTTTGATTTTTAATTTTAAACTAGCTTCAAAAGTTATGTCTCTACAATAGACATTAAACCCACCATGATTTGATTCTTGAACACCAATGGGATTTTAAGTATCACTGTAGGTAGGAGGGTGTGTTGACAGCACTTCTGTAGGCAATCTCCCTCCTCTAATAGCAGCAGAATTCTGAAAATCAAGCCTCTATACTTGCAAAGACTGCACTTTGCTCCTCTGAGCAATCAGTTGCTTTCAAAAGGACTCTCTACGAGTTTTAGGTTAAGCGTGCTTTTAGGAAAGTAATGAAAGAATCAAGTAAAAGCATCCTTGCCGGCAATTCAAAACTATAATAAAACTTCAAATTGATGCTTGCAACAATTGTGTTGTTCATTGCCTACTGAAAACATCAGGAATAGTTTTAAAATAATTTCTTTTCTTTATCTTCCTCTTTGCCCTTGTTCCATGACCCAGAAATTAATCACACTATATTTGGGAACTATAAGGAAGGATCTATTCTAATATCTCTTGTATCATTAGCCTTGTTAAAAATAACAGGAGAGAGCATATACTGCTTTCATTTAAAAGGGGCTGAACTGTGTCTGCTGTGAACATTATTCAGCAGTCCCTGGAGAAATTTAAGTCAGCCAGAATCCCTTCTGGGTCTCCTGTTGCAACAGTCTATCAGCACTTTCCCAAATAGAAGCCAATGACTTTTAAGTACAGTCCAGCTTTTAATTTGAGTAGAAATGAACTATGCATCTCTTTTTCTGAAAAGAATTGTATTTTTTTTAAGATTTGTGTCTCTATAGAGTGAACAGGGTATGTTAAAACAATGAGCAAAAAAAAAATCTAGATGTAAAACAGAGACACACACTGTAAACATCAATGCTGAGATGGCAGCTGTGTGGTCTAACACAACTTCACTTTGTATGTTAGCAGAACAGTCCATCTATATGAGTTTCTCTGCAGCTATACCAGGATAATGAATATGTATTTATTCTCAGGAAATGGTATTCCGGCTGGATACTCAAAACTTGGAGTCTGGCAGGTTGAAATGCCCCTTCGATCCTCAGCAGCCATTTGCTTCAGTGATGGCAGGTAAGAAATCATCAGAGCCAAGTGCTCCTCTCAGATGTGTGATGGCTTCATATGTGAGCCTGGGTTCAGAGGCTCAGCAGATGTCATCACTGGAGCTCCACTGGTGTTGGTTGTGTTTCTGGTCTGTGCTCTCAGGGGCCTTCAGCCTGCAGACGTCAAGGGGCTGGAAATGCAGCAACACAAACAGAGCCATATGAGTGGCTGCGAATCCTCTGCCATTTGAACAGGGAGGTGGTTTCATCCTAACCCAGTCATTTCTCCTTTAAGAAGACAACCAAAAAAACACACGGACAATGTTTGAAGCGCTTCTGAGCCTCTTTCTGCAATTATCAATATGTTCTGCCCTTTGAAGTCTGCTGACATCCACTATTTCCATAAATACATTTTTGAGGTTTTTATTTACTCGAGTAGCCACTTCTGAAGCTGGAAGCCTAAGAGCAAGATAGTGCAATCTGCCTGCTGTGTGCATCACAGCACTGTGTGGTCTGACATTTGGTGCCGAGGAATGTCAGCTTGACCTCTGGATTTCAAATCACTATAAGAGCTACTTTTGTCGTGGTTTGGTTCATAGCTTTAGACAATTTTTATTTAACTTGCCTGTCAAACGTATGAATACAAGATAAGAGTGAAGCACCATGACGTTTTCATTTGCAGCCAAAGAGCGGTGGTGACAGTGCTTTGAAGCATCGGTCACTCTGTGTTATAAAAAGAATATGACTAATGTTCAGTCTTTATTCTCAGATAATAAGATAGATGATTTGTGATTCTGACCCTACAGATGGGGCAGGACTTCCTTTATTAAAAACAATAGATTAAAGCCAGTGCTTATTCTTCTCAGGGACCCCTAGTACTATTTAATGACCATGAAGTCTATTTTTAAAATGGGTTTCTAGAAACTTTTACTTTTTTTTTTTTTATTTTTTTTTTTTTTTAATACAATAGAACTCCGTGATTTATTATAGTGTTGGCTAATTTCAGTAGCACTCTAGTGCTTTGACTGCTCTATTAAATCTTGTGAAAAGAAGAAGCTGCTGTCTTTCAACTAACTAAAACAGGAACTTCAATGCATAAGAAACTTTGGGCTAGGTAAAAATTAATGATCAGGGTATTCTCGTATCCCTTTTCTGGCTGTGCTTGGTGTCAAGTACTTCACAATAACGTACAAGGAGCACTGTAAAGAGTTACAGGCCTGACCTGAGCATGCGTTCTTGGCCTATCTTTTGATAATTACTTTATTTCTAAAATTACTAGGACAGCAATATAGCTCACAGATAGATAGTGCACTGGGACTCAGGGGAGCTCAGTTCCTGCCTCTCTGCCACTGATGAGAGGAGTAACCTTTGGCATGTCACTTCTCTCTGTCTAGCTTTATTTATCTGCAAAATGGTGATAAAGATTATTTGTGCCCTTCAAAAAGAGCTTTCTAATCAGTTGTACATATATGAAATAAATAATACATCAGTATATTTCCACTCCTGTCTGTATGTTAACACAGCTTTACAGTTTTTACACAGATTTACAGTCTTTATAGAAATACCTAATCTCTCTTTGAATGCTACATACATTTTGCCTCGGCTAAATGCCACAGGTAAATTTGAAGAGCTGCCCTTTTTAACTGAAAAATCACCTGCTCATCATCCATCTTCTGTTACAAATTGCTGCTCACCAAAACTGTTCTGGACATAACTGGAACTTGGAATGAGAGATACCAAAAGCTGAGAAAAGTGCTGAAAAAGCCTTGTCAGCAGAGCCTAAGCAAAGACGGAGAATTTCTGTTAGCCCTTCAGTTATATTGATCACTGAGTACTTGTCAGTTAGCAAACACCAATTACCCTGCCCATTCCTCATTATGACAAATACCTTTCAGAATGAACTATTGTTTCTTTACAAAGGCGACATGCTGTCTGAAAGATGTGCTTTCCAATACTGTCATGAACATAATACATAAGTAACAATAATAATGAGGTAAAAAGAAAGCTGATCTTTTTTTTTCTTCTGAATAAAGTGCTTAAGATGAATCATGCGTTGTGGTTTTTTTAGATATCTTTTTTTCCCTTGATCTCATATTTTTAAGTGCATTTACATCTTTTGCAAATGAAAACACAAACATCTATGTTGAATGGTATTTGCTCTTCATTCAATCTCTACAAAGGACTTCTCTCTAAAAGATCCTGTGAAATGTTTCCACCCAGAGGATCAGAAAATCTGGAGAAGGAATTCCGGGAAGGGGATTTTTATGTATCACATAACTTTTCATATGATTATTGTTTATGAACATAAATCTTTTCTCCTTTTATGAACTCCAGGGATTAATTGTTACAAGTCATTAAACAAGGAACAAACTCTTCCAAACACTAAAGCTATCTTGTTATTTTGCAGAAAAAAAAAGACTTGTAACATGCGGTAAAAAAATGATAGTGATTGATAATGTTTCTTTGTTTCTTTTTTGAAAATTACAAAGATCTGAAGTGAAACAGAAAATATTGTACAATTCTTAAAGTTGTGAACTTTTGCATATTCCACAAGGCTGGCAGGAGATTAAATAGTAACTGCAATTGCAGCAAGCACTGTACTGCATTACAGATACAGTTTCCTTGTGAGACAAATTCTGTCTGCCTTATTCAAGCAAGATGTCTCATTTATTTTTGTGGGACCACTCGCTATGTTAAAATGATCACGATTTGGGTCTGTAGCCATATCCCTACTATTAACACATTGCGTAGTTGAGAAGAATTCTCATGGTGCCTAAATTCCTCTTTGTGAATCAAGTGTTGGATAGAGATCCCTACACCAGGAACGGGCCAAGTTGCAAAGTTCCCGTAGTGAAACATCCATCATGTTTACTAGCTGAAGCCCAGGAGCAACAAAGCCATTTGGGCTGCAGCAAGCCTGGGACACAAGAGCTAGCTTGAATTCATATAGTCACATCCTCTCCATGGCCCCCAGTTCCATGGTCAGTGCTCAGAGGGCAGGATGCACAGATTGGATATACCTTCATACTTTTAAGAGACCAGCACCCATTAAAGCCTCGGGAATTTACATTTCTGAGTGCCTAAAAGATCTGAAAATTAGACTTGGAGTCCTCTACTTCTAAGGCATATAATTACCAATGTTACCAGCATTTAAATGTAAATTACATCACAGAATGCAAAATCCCATTAAAATATTAATCAATAATACTTCAAATCATTAAATTTGTTTATAGGCCAATTAAACACGTGTTGTTCACCCAACAAAACACAAATTTTGTTTATCCTGCAGCTGTAGAAACCCTGTTTCTTTTTCATTTACAGATGAGTATCTTTATGCTGGAACAGCTTCTGATTTCCTTGGCAAAGACACTGCTCTAACACGTTCTCTGGGCCCTTCTCACGACCACCATTACATCAGAACTGACATTTCTGAACATTACTGGCTTACTGGTAAGATCCCAAACACATGCTGTTGTCATTTGCATTGTCCCTGCCTCTCTGAAGTTAATAGCCCCTTTCTTACATAAATATCTGTCCAGTAACTATAAGTATAGATACTGTATCATGGTATCTTTGGATTACATAGGCTTTTTTGTAAAAAAAGGTCAGTGGAACAAAAATGCACTTGAGAAAAGTCACAGAGGTGAAAATGCTAATTAAAGAAAGAGTAGGAGCATACGACCTAATCATTCTTTCTGTCTTTGATCTGTACATCTGTGTATGGTCCTGTAATTGGAATAATATAATGACTTTAATGCTTCTATTTTCAGTCTTGTTGGAATAATTTTTTTCTAAACCGTTTTTCCGATCACTCCTGAAAGCTGTTCCCTACAGCATGTGGAAATGACAGACTAGAAATTCCACATTTTTAGGCAGGAGGTCTTTATTTTCTTGTCTTTCCTTTTCTTTTGAGGAGGAAAAATACCCTCTGTTACTGTGAGGATCGTTTTAAAACCACTAAGGGCACCCTAAAATAGCTTCCCAAGCAAAGTACTGCTTTTTCTTGCCCATTCAAAAACATTCTAAGCTAGTAAACCCTTTAAAAAACTGTCTGCATTTACACCCAGCCAGTCTCAAACCACACACAGAGTAACATGGAAAACTTTGCTCACAAGCAAACTCTGCTCAATTAAAGCATCCCACTTTTAGCCGTCAACTGTCTTTAAAGATGTGGCAACATTGGCCCTGATTCAGGATGCCTGTGTAACTATTATGGGTGTATTGTAAAGCCAGGGCCTGCTGACCACAGGGTTAAGTTGTCTTCCCAGCAGACAACTTCTGAAAGGGATGATTTTGCCTCTTAACTCTTTGAGACCTCGACAAGAGGAAATGTTCCTTTTTTATTTTATTTTTCATTCCACCCAATTCTCTCCTTTCTTCTAAGCTGTTGCCTTACTTTTCTGTCTAGGTGTAATTCTGTAACCTTAGGATTTCTCCTGTGAGATGAGGAGGAAAAGAGAGGCCATATAAAGTCCTTCTACCTTTTTAAATAGGAAAAGTCCTTCAGGCAGATAGAAAAATCTCACATTCGACTCTGGTGGCCTTCCTACTTTCATCTCCTGTGCTCAAACCCTTTCTTGTCCCAGCTTTCCTATATCTTGTCCCTCATTTCTACAAATCCCTTATACAGTGTAGACCAGAAATGGGTTGTAAGTGATACGGACCAGGATGGGCCTTCCAGCAGGCAGTTCTTTAACTGTAATTCACCATGCAACTGAATATACAGTTTTATCACTGGCAGCCTGCTGATGCTTAGCATGGAAAGATGGCTTCGGTAGCTGCTTTCCTGAGGGATGCTATAATATCCAAAAAAGAAAGATTTACTGCAGTTTGGCCCTGAGGAGCATCTGGTGTTAACATTATTATAGATCCACCTTGATGAGCATTACAGGGTTCAGCTCCCACCCCAAACGAAGTTGCAGCTTAAACATCCAGTTCCAAACATTTCTTTGTGCTATTAATGTTTCTTCATGAGCAGTTTGAGGTGAGTACAAGAACACAGAATAAACTAAAGGTTTGAGAACAGTTTACGTGTTTTAGTTTGGAGGCTGGGTGGGGGAAAGGCTGTCTGCCTTTCTTCTTTCTTTTAGGTTGATTCATGTTTTATTCTGTTTTCACTTAAAGCATCTGTATTTATGAACGTTTTCTAAGGAGAATAATATATTAATGCGTCTGGATTTGAAGAACAGCTTTAGTGTGTTAGACTGCAACGTGAAAATTGCCCCACACTATATAAACACTGAAGACCCCATATATTCTTCAGGTTTACCTTGTTTGCAGCCATATAAAAACTACAGCCACGCTCTAAGACTTCACATACACAATCCATGCAGTGTTAGCCTAAGAGGCATAGATATAAATGAGGTGCATTTAATATTTTGAAACAGTCCTTTTAAGGTTGGAGAAAATTTTGAGTGCAGCTCTAAATGATGGGATCATATCCTATGGCAATAAGCTATAGGGTAGCCGGTATATTTCTAGTTTATTGTGTAACATTACCAACTGCATACCATTGTGCTTTCAGACGATATTGGTATAAAGAAAATATTTACTTGATTTCAGGTTTAAAACTCCCATCTCATCTAAATCACCTCTTTCCTAAATCTACCACCCATTTACCAAGCATGTGTTAGACCTCCAGGAAAAGTTGTACATACTTGAGTAATCGTACAATTAGAAATAAATTATTTCCAGGCATGACTCATGTTTTACTTAGGATAAGCATAAAATGTGTAACTTGTTTTTTACCAGAGGGCTGAGGAAGTTTTGCTGTAATGCACCCTAATATTTTTTAAATTTAGCCTTATTTTGTTTCTGGAAACAGGATTATCCTTTCCTGAGGGAAGGGAGGGAAAGACAAAGCATAAGGGAAAAATGCGTAGGATACCTTCCAGTTCCTTGCAAGGCATCTCTATCTTGACTAATTAAGACATGCTGTAATCTCAGTGACTGAATAGCAGCTCCACAGAGGAGGAAAGGAGGAAGGCAGCTGATCTTTCCCATGACTCACGCTCACACAAGCTCATACTCCTGCACAGAGCAGCATTGAAGACAGAGGAGATGCTGCCTCTGCTCAGACTTCAGCCGTTCTCCCACAGAGCTAAAGAATCGGGTTCTCCTGCAGCCACTGACTGGAGGCATGTCACCCATGGCCATGGCTGGGCACAAGGCATGTGGGGCTGGTGGCCTGGCTTCAGATGGCAAAGCCACCTACTGGAACCGACTCTGCACCACTCCACCCCAGTGGGCAGAGCAAAGCATCTCGTGGTGGGATACCCGAGACCTACATACAGGCATGCACTAAACAGCTGCACATTCCTCCCCCTTTATAGGAAGCTAAAACCGTTGCTGGATGTGTGCTTCCCTGAATTGCTTCTCCCTTCTCTCCCCCCCCCTTTTTTTTTTTTTTTTACTGTGCTTTTGTCAGTTTCGCCAGGGCAAAGACTTGCAGGCAATGACTTCTTTATGTTCTGTGAAACTTGGCTGGGATTCAGCTCACTTAGCAGTAAGAGGCAAAAGTTAGTATCCTGTCTGGGCTCAGTCGTTTCACTTGTCTCTGTAATTTACAGAGAGAGGTGGCACTTCAAGAGGGTGACTAACCCCACCTAATGTAGGAATCTGTCAGAAAGTAGGATAATTCATTGTCGCTTTCTTCCTTGTGTCCCTCCTTGAAAGAGGACTTGAATAAGCATAGGTTAGGATCTTGACTTCTAGACGGTGGCAAGTAAATGAACTGAGCACTGTCTTTGCATTTAATCATGCTGCATATTTCTGGCAGCCCAACTATAAAGACGTGCTGCCTCCCACTGTTTTGGGTTGCTTTTCCATTTCTTCATGTTCTGGGATTTGCTACTCATTCGCTATGCTCTTTTTCTGAACCTAATGAGTCTTACTTCTGTGCAGGTCTTACTACAGCATTCACAGTTGCGGTGTCTTAAACTTCTGCTGGTGTTAGAAGGGTGTGATAGCTGACAGGTACCCAACAGCAAACATGACCACTCCACAAACCCAGCAGTGAAGGATTAAGTGTAACAGCTCTTCCCACTAAGCCACAAACACATATTGAAAAAAGCATAAGCAATACCTGAATTTATTGTACCATCTGTTGTCAGAGCTCATGATGCTTTTGATCCCCTCTTTGGTTACTTACAGTCTAGCCGTGAAAGTAGTGTGTAGAAAAACTGTCTATTAAAGCTATTAGGGGGCACAACTGTGCATATGAGAAAACAAACACTGGTTTAAAATCATCATCATTTAATTTGTTTCCCGTGCAAAGAATCAAAAACCCTAATTCATAGTTGGTTTAAAGACACTTTTCTATATTGTATGGGTTACAGAAGATGAGACAAATATCTCATTTGCAGAACATAATGAGCTTTTCAGATAATGATCTCTTTCATTACATTTTTTTCATTCTCGTATTTTACAGAGTATTTTTGTTTGGATTTCAACTTCAGTGTTTTCAATTGTGATTTAAAAATCAATAAATGTTTGTATTCCTTTAATTTGTTAGAGATTCTTCTAAATCTGTTCCAGGCATTGGTAGTGAGACATTTGGTTTTGCATTTGGCTTTCCAAGTAAAGCAATGAAATTTAATTTTAAGAAACCCCATAGATTCAGAGTTTTGTTATGTGAATATGGATGAAAAAAAATCTATGTGAAATTCAAAAGCGTGCTATAGAAGTATTTAACAGGTTTTCCTATTAAATGCTTATTTAGCTAACCACATATATAAAGAAATGTACTGTAAGCGTATTTATGTATTTATTCATGCTCAGAGATCTAATCTTCAAAGTAGCCTTACAGGCCCTGAGGGGTAATTGAATATTTTATTTAAGCTCATTTTGAAATTCTAACTTAAATTTATGGAGCTTGATGCCTTCATCATTTCATTTTTCTGCTGATACCGTTCTATAATGTCAGAAAGGTTTAAAATGGAAGCAGTGCTGTAGCTATTTTGACCCATAAATTTGCTCTTCTGTCATGAAGGTGCACATTCAGCACTTAAAAACACATCTCATTTCGTCTCGTTTTCGGTAGTGAACTTTTGAATCAAGGACCCTCTTTTTGTCCTGTGTACACTATAAGGTTCATGGTGAAAATCCGTCAAGGCTAGTATAAAGTAATAGCCATGATAAAAAAGAAAAAAGGCATGAAGATACATTAAAAGCTGATAATATTTCCCACATATCACCAGTGTGCTCTGTTTGCTCTGCCGCCTTACAATGTTCTCCTTAGGGCTTTCTACTGCAGCCTGCCTGCTTATGGGGGCAAAGACTGTGTATTTTATAGCTGAAAGAATGTATTTTGAAGTCAAGAGTCTCTTTGCACTGTATTTGTATAGCCACTTCTTGTTAAAGAAAAACATAATTGATCCAAGTGCCCTTAGAACTCATCTATTGTAGCACATTAGGGAACGTCTTTCAAGTCCCTTCCCCAGGTATCTGGTTCACTCGTGCAAGGCAGGGATGTTGCCTGTTCTGCTGCAGTCAGGGACCCCTTGGAATTAGTTTAACTGATGATTTTAGTACTAGATTTAAAGAAAAAATCCGAACAACCCAAAACAAAACAAAAAAACCCTACCACTAGTGAGCAGGCCTATAGATCATGGATGAGGGAGCTGAGGAAGACAGTGAAAGACGTATTAAGTCCTTGGCTTTATGAGTATGCCCATCAGATGAAGGCATAGACACCCAAGCTTGTTTTGGAAGAGACCAGAAGTAATATCACAGCTCAGCATGTCAAGGCAAGGCACGCTGTAGCGTTTCTTGCAAAAAGCAGATTTAAATAACCCAAACAAACCATGATGTTGATACAGCTAATCTGTTTTCAGACAACGAGGAACTGTGTCCTTAAGACTAACTACTCAGTTGAGGATTAGCATGTGCTAACATGGGAATCCAAGTTGGATTTGGTAGATGTAGGCAGTAAGATTGTTATAGCACAGATATGTAGGAAACATTTAAAGTTGTCATTTATATTGAATTTTTAATCCATTGGTCAATAAAGGCTCATTCATTCCTTTGCAAGCTATCTCTAGAAAACAGTAGTGTGTTTCTGTACTCATAACTGCTGCGATGTGTAACTAAATTAATTTCAATTCTGCCATATAATTTCAGAAAATCTACCTAGCTTGGTATTGGTGTCAAGACCAATAAGGCAGGTTTTTAGGCAGTATTTTGTACTCAGAGTTACCCTGTTTTCAAACAGAGAATGATAGCCAGTGCTGCATATTTATGCAAGTGGTAGTAAGGTATATACACAAAAACATTACACTGAGAGTAAAACATTACACTGAGAGAATCTCTGATGGTTTTCACTCAGAGTTAGTAAGAAACTTGCCACTACATGTCTCTATAGTGATATTTTTATTTCACTGGAAAGTGCAACATAAATGCAGATTCTGAAGCAGAAGTGTAGTAGCAAGTATTAAAACTTTTCTTCAGATTTCTAAAACTTTTTTTTTTTTTTTTTTTTTGGGAAACTTCTAGGAGCAAAATTTATTGCAACTTTTCCGATACCGGACACCTATAACCCAGATGATGACAAAATCTACTTCTTTTTCCGAGAAATATCACAAGATAGTGGCACATCTGACAAGACAATCCTTTCCCGGGTCGGCAGAGTTTGTAAGGTGAGGACTTCTATCTTTTATTTTACTTAAAGAAAATTAGAAGAAGAAGAAGAAAAAAGTTTGATTTGTTTCTGTGAGAAAGCTGTTTTCCCCTTCAAATCAGAAGGAAACAGTGTTAATCAGTGAGCTATCATAATAATTTTTCTGAACATAGATTACTAATGTTGTCTGAAATGCACTTGTCTGAAAAATAGAATTGATATTGGCTGTGTACCTCTTTTCAAAAAGCTGATATTCTTATAAATTATAATCCTCTGTCTAAACAATAATGTATTTACCTTCAGATACGTAACAGTGACCTGCTTTGTTTCATAAGTTTTCAGTGAGGATTAACTTGTTGAAGTGTACACAATGGCAAAGTATGCCGGTTTTTGTGGAACATGCTCACTGAATGGAGTGTTATTCAAACCCACCCCTTCAGCCTAGCTCAGTATATCGTTCCTGGGCATTACTGAGAGCTGGGGTCAGTCGTTTGTTTCTGCACATTCCTGATAATTAGTTGAGGTAAGGGGAGGATAAAAATGTATATAGCTACTGCGCTACACCCACATCTGCCTGGAGGTTTTGTTCCCTGGGAAGAAGTGCAGTCCTTGACCTTCTTGACTGGGAGGAACCAAGCCCTGCATCTGGCACAGTGTAGGAAGTTTCATTTGGTTGGTGCCTGATCTCCTTTAAATGATTACTCCCTTTGCTTTCTCTTTCATTCTTCCTGATTTTGCCCCTTATGAAAGATTTCCACCCCTATGGTATTCATAATGCTGACTCAGATTTTCAGGAGCTGCACTCTCTTTGAAGAAATGTCTCTGCAAGGGCAGAAGCGTCCTCAAATGATAATAAGAAGAGAGACTAATTCTTGTATGTGAAAACAGCAGTCAGTGTAGAGTTTGCTGTTTAACAGCCTCCTGGTTTTGTCAAGGTCTTCTTCCCACTACAGCAGAAGGGTCTATTGATTTCTGTGTCATACATATCCTCTATTCACTCCTTTGACCCATAATACTATGGGGACAGAAGCTGTCAGTATAGGTGGTCCTATCCTGTTCTCAGGTCCTCATTAAATCCAGGTACCCAAGTATCACTGGTAAAAATCAGGAAAATGGGACTTCACAGCTGTCTTCATGTTAGTAAATATAAGCTCTGAGCAAATGTTTATTTCATGTAGCTAACTAGGTATCAGCAACAGCATCATAGCAATCACACATGCAGGCACATTTCTGTGATACTTTGTTCAGAAGTTTCCATTAACTTGCGTTTTCTGAGCTATGTGACCCTCCTGGCAGAGAAAATTATCTTCTTAAGAAGCTTGAAAATTAGTAAATAGGCAAAAGAATTCCTGATTTGCAGTAAAATGTGCTAGAAGAGCACCCATTCACACTAATGGGTGTGAATGAGCTAATGGTCACACAGGGAATCTACAACTTCTCTTCTCCTAAATCCAACTGGGATTTCAGTGACCACAGCCATTTCACACTTCTCTCCTTGTCATAAAGTGTAAAGAAAACAAAAAAAATCTTATTCATAAATCAGTTCTCTAGTAGGTTTTTAGCCAGGAAAGAATGGGTAATCTTTAGCTGGGTATTTCACAGCACTGTGATTAATGGCAGAATGGAAATGCAAACATATATGATTTGCTGCTAGACATGGCATTTGCTGATTATGAGAGAGCACTTAATGCATTAGGAGAAATTGGTAGACAACACTGTCAAGCCAAGGCACAAGAGACATTGTAATGAAGTAAGATATATTAGCTATAGATCTCTAGCATCCTTGAGCTAGAGAAAAAAGGAGATAAGGTATCAGAATAAAAGCAAATGTATTATAAGGAAATCCTAATGACCATGTGTAATAGTACCTCAAATGAGACTAAATTTGTAGAGTAGTCATGTTAATGGCAAAAAAAAACTACTCTTGAATTTTATTTCTAATAGTCAAAGCAAAACAATGGAAACTGATAAGTAAGGTGATTAATATTAATGTTAGTTTTGTACTGTCTTCTTGATTTACTGAGCACTTCCTGATGGATGCACAATTCTCTTGAAAATTCAGATGCCTCTTTTTTTGTACATTTATCTTGATTACCTGCAAATAAAAATACATTATAATGCAAATTATTATAATACAAATGGAATTAGTATAGGTATTTAATATAAATTAAAATATGTAGGTGGATTCCTCTGTTTACTAAGATGCTCTGTAGCTGTGCTCTGACATGAGACATCTGCTATGCTTAATTCTCTCTGATACAGGACCCATTTCTTTGGTTTCAACAGTTAACAATTTCTACTTGAACTGTCTCAATAATGTGACCTGTACTGCGTATAGTTAAGCCTTTGCCTTCTTTCCCTAGCAAGCAGAAAATAACAGTGGTGGGAGGAGCCCAGCAAACTTGTGAAATCATTTGCTTGGTCTAAACCCAGATTTTTCTACTAAAACTCAGTTGCTCTCTACCTCACTGTGCCTTAGGGCTCCTGTACATTAATGCCAGGGACACATGCTGAAATTAGAATACACTTTGTTCTTAATAAGGAGGTTAGTCAATGCAGCCTATTCTTTGGCTAATTTTCAATGGCTCAACAATATGGTCTCTCACTAATTCTCCCCCTTAGGGAAAGTCTTCTCTGGAAAGCATTCTCTTTTCCCAGCTACTTTCAGACCCAGAAGATTACAATACTTATGCTGGCAGCCCTTTGCCTAGAGTCAAACAGCTGCCACTTGTCCTGTTACAAGACCATACTTACCATCTTGAAGCATGGGTTGTAATAATGCAGCCAATGTAGCGCTAAATAGTACTAATTCAGATTTATGTCATCTGCATTCTGTATGTCACTAGAGGATATCAGTATGAATTGGGAGGAAGTGCTTTCAACAATCACTTTCAGAACCAGTTGTGTCATTTATCATGGCAAGAGGCGTTTCCTACTTTTTGGTTTGAGGGAGGCAGAAAAAACATCATTAGCCTATCTGCAATACCTGATACTACTTGTCACATGTTCCTACTTACATAAAGTGTAATCTGTTGTGTTATTTGCTTTCTCTTCAAGCAAGGTCATAAGTAAAAAGAAAAAAAAAACTATTAAAGATTAGCCAGAAGTGTTTGTTTTTTAAAATACATATTTACACACACACAGGTACATTATATATGATCATACAGACTGTAACATTTTAAAAGCATGGACCCAAGTATTTCTATTTCCAGAAACACAGGCATAAGCTTTTATAGCTACACTGTCTTCAAGCCCACACTACTGAACCAGGGTGCATTAGCTGAAAACATGAAAGTCATTATGAACTGAGCCACATTTAAAAAGAAAATAAATCACAGCATCCATTCACTGTAGCCTCTGCAGTCAAGTAATAAGTCAGTTACATTTCTGTAAACATATCTACCAGTAATGATGACAGAATTGTAATTCTGCTTAAGGACAAACCTCACAAATGCACAAATATAGCCCTAGAAAAGACATAGATTTCCCTCCTATTTTTCCCACTCAAATAAAGTGAGAAATGAAAATCCTACCTTACAGGAGTCCACAGAAAGTTTCTGGAGAGGGAGGAATATTGTTGTGGCTTTTGTTTGTTTGTTTTCTATATAGAAACACATTTTTCACAGTTACAACCTCATTCTATTGGCATGGAGTAGAAATTAGCCAAAAGCAGTAGTCTCTCTGCTGCAGTATGAAAATCCTGTTTATTTGTACAGAAGCTTGCATTTGCTGTGTTATAAGCTTCTCTTTAATGATTTTGCTGATGTATTGCAAAAGTTATGGTGTGCAGCCTTATTTCTGAGACCTTAACTGCCAAGAAATCAAACTTCAGCCCCTGATGTTTTCC
This sequence comes from Loriculus beryllinus, assembly GCA_039877255.1. NCBI lineage: Eukaryota > Metazoa > Chordata > Aves > Psittaciformes > Psittacidae > Loriculus > Loriculus beryllinus. Next base: position 4,881 of record JBCJKH010072629.1, on the reverse strand, counting down.
CACATTTCCCAAAGTGGTCAGTATCCAGAAACAGCCTTTGTTCTAGCGGGAACAAGTGAGCTCTTTGTCTTTTTTCTTTGGTATACTATTCCACCCTCATATATATTATGCTGTACCTGGGGACAAGAATATAGCAATTAGACACAGCCCTCTTGGTTAAACTGCACTTTCTAAACATACTGGAATGTAATCATTTTAAGAGCTTCTGAGTTGAGAGCCCAGGACACACCCTGCATTCTACCTTTGCGTAATTTATTTCCAAAGCCATGAACCTGAACAGAGTTCAAGGCTATGACCTTGCCTCCTGTCTGGTGCTTTACAGCAATTTGTATTTCCAGAATGGCAGGAGAGAGCCATTCCACTGTGACTCCGAGTTCAGGGTCTCCAGTGGTCTCTGCCATGGGGCTGCTTGTGTGTAAAAGTTAGGAGGTGTTTTTCTCGTCCTGGAAATAGTCTAGCCATGCCTTTACTGTGACTAGGGATAGCTGGGTCATTAACATTCTTTGTATTTCTAGATCGTGTAATGCATCGTTGTGTAGATAATTGATCTATCTCCAAAACCATTTGAGCTGTCTGCATAGAGTAATGCTTTACCATTCAGCTGTATTAGGTTGAGTCCCGGAAGCAAAATAGCCATGTTAACATGTTCTCAGCAGAGCTAATTAGTCTGGGCTCAGAGCCATACTCGTGCAGCTATCCTGCTTCTAGCTTTGGAGGCAACTCATTCCAGACAAGATTTAACTTGCTGCATATTGCATGCTTACATACTTTCTTTGTCATCATATAGCCTAGCCACAATGCTAATCATGGGTAATGTTGGGGGGGGAAGAGGGTTTTTTTTCTCAGTGATAATGATTAAAACCACTTCAAGTATGTCATCACTAGAAAAACTTTGGCCCTCATTTGCCCATTGAGCATCTTTTCAGCAGTGGGTCTTTGAGCAGCAAATTCTTCTTGGACTTCTAAATTGGATATTTGAATATTATGTGCCATTTGAAAGTTTTCAAATTCTGTAGAAAAGCTGCTGCTCATGAAGATGATTTCGTTTTAAGGGCTGATGTGTTGGAGACAAACCAGTTCCATATAGTATCTGCTTCTAACTGTGATAAATTAAGAGATATAACATCAGGCTTTGTCAGATCTTTTGGTCTATCTTTCATTATTGGCAAGGGTACAGGCATGAGTATAGGAAGTTTTGTATATTTTTGTCCCTCATGGGTGTGTTTCAACAATAAAATCTATGTGGGTTTTTTTTGAGGATGGAGATCATGATTTGCAGATGAAGCAAAAATATGTAAGTTATTCTTATATTTAAAGAGGTGTGACTGAATTTTACTGAGCCTTGGGGGAAATGAAAAAGAAATTGCAGTGTCAAGATAGAGCTTTAAAAACTGGATTATAGAAATGCAGCTGCTCAGCCTCTGAAGCAAACTCTGGAAAGCATCCTAGTTGCCAGAGAGACTCATTGCAGAATACACTGTTAGTAACCCACTGGCTTGTAAATGGGAAGCCTTCAGAGTTAATTGGAGTGGTATTCCTATTTCTAATCCAAAATCCCTGACTTCAGAGTGCTTTGAATCAGATGTTCAGATACCTCTAAGGGTAGCAAATAACAACTTTGTGATTTTGGAATTTTTCTGATGTGATGAAATTAGCTTCCTGTGTTGTTTTATTTTGTTTTGTTTTGTTTTTCCTATCAGTACATTTAGTATGAAAACACACCATGGTTTACAGTTCAGGCTTTGCTGTTACTGATTGAATGCATTGTTAAAAATATAGATGTTTCAGAATGTTTAATTCTAAAAAACCTGTGTAAGATGCTGACCTACCTTTGTGTTTCTTAGTCTCATGCTTTTCCAGCTCTCAACATGTGGTTGTCAGTATTGTGGTCACACAGTCCCGCACTAGTGACTTTAGTCATTTGTATGTATCCAAGCAAGGAAAGTAATTATCAGACATTCACTTCAGTCAATAAAGGCAGATTACTATTTTTTAGAGGAAGACTCCTTCCATCTTCAACCCAAATCATTCATTCAAGAAGATATTTTCCACTGACTATAAAGGAAGCTTTGCCATACTGGGTCCCTGGAATGTGAAATTCAAGGCATTCTTATTTGAGAATGTGAAATTTTGAATGGCAAATTCAGGAGCGTTTGTTCAGAAAGAAACCAGGCTATTCCAGTGCTGCATCTAACCCTGCTTCAGTTTAACAATGGTTTTAGTGCATTCAAACCATATAAATCTGTTCTCCTATTTGACATTAATTGCATGATCCATCTTTGCTTACCTGTAGCTTCATGATTAAGAATGCTACATTTTATAACCTGAAGGTTTTGTTCTTGTTTGGTTTTTTTTGTTTTGTTTTTCCCCTCTTTTTGTAACATTTTTATGTATTTATATAATCTAATTTATATTAGGTATATATGGACGTTTAGATGATAGACTGGTAAAGGCAACTCAAATGCAATGAAATAAACCATGAACAGATTATACTCAAAAATTAAATAGATTTTCCTGAGAATTCTTTAACATACTTTATTAGTTCAGCCATCACCCTTTGGTCACTTCAAATTTTTATTGAGGTTGGAGTGAACAGCCCGATGATGGATATAGTAGAGGACATCTACTTTGTGGTAGCCTTTAAACAGTTTTTGGGAATTTCTTAATACTAGCAAACCTGCTGGAGGTAATCTTAGCAGGATTGCTAAGTGGCCTTGCAGTAAAATGGTGCTTAATTTTGTTACTTCGTTTGTCCCAAACCACATTCAATCTTGCTGTTGTCATTTCCCTGTCTTTGCCTAAGTCTGTTAGATCCTGGCTTTCATGGTATGCTTAGTAACAGTCAGAATTTTTCTTGCTGTATAGTTAGATTTTCCAGTTTGGAACCCATCCAAAGATAATTCAATAGAAACCCCTGGGTGTGATGTTTAAATACTTTCCAAAATAAAAATCAACATTTTCCATAGTGAACAAAATGGTTATGCATGCTTAATGTGAGTATATTGCCATTCTGAATGAAATAACCACAAATCTGCTTGAGGAGCAGGAACTCAAAGCTGAAACACTTTGTCTCACTTGTAGTTCAGACTACAAAGCTGAGGGCTTTTCCACAGTATATGTGGCTTGCAGTCTTGTAGTTTTGGCTATGGTTTTGATCAAGACCCTCTTTCCCATTGTCTTAATGCCTAGAAATATGTAAATTCCCAGAGTGACATCCTTACCCATAGGTGTCATACCAGCTTTCCAATGACACTGGGTCATCTTACCATACATTCAAACTGCTGAAATCATGGAAGGAATCTTCCATCTGACATCAGTCTGGTTTGGACAAGAAATTCTGAACCTGAATTCCTGAAGGTGGAAATCTTACTTTCCTGTATTAGGTCGGTACCTAAGAGAGTTGGGTAATATGCAAAGTAAAATGGAATAATTAAAATTATCTGAGTTTGAAAATAGAATTCCTAAGAATACTGTAGGCTGTTTCTCCATTTATAGGGTCTGCTAGAAGGTTTTTCTTGGTTGGAAGTTTTGGGGTTTTTTTCCGTAATGTAAGGTTTTGCTGCAGGGGATGCCATTTGTTTCTGATGGCTTTGTAACATAGCTAGGCTTCACACAGAAGAGAAGGGCTCAAGCGCCTTTTGCAGTTTCAGCACTTTTCTCCAGCACTTCCTTTTATTCAGGCCAGGAATTCACTTTGGATGGTCCTTCTGCACATCTTGCCACTGACTATAATCAATAACCTGCTTCTAGAAATTCCACTCATTATCTTTTTTCTTCTTTTCTTTTTATTTTAGAAGCTGGTCAGGATAATTACTGTCATTAAAGTTTTATGAATCACAGTGTTTGACATCTTTGATGTTGATTGATTTTCAGAAAACTGCACTTTTTTGTTCTAACGTTCAATTTATCACTGTTACTTACAAACAAATAAGAGATTTAAAACCCCAAAGATGCAGATGTTCTTTAGATTTGTTGCCATCTGTTTTCCTGCCTACTGGATTCCAGGACTAATATTTACACATTTTAATGAAGCTACATTTATATAATATATAAGATACAATAGAATAGAAAATGGATACAACAAAAAGCCTTTAACATAAGTTAATTAAATCACTTGTTCATAGAGCAATATTTTTTCTAATGGTTTTTATTTTCATTATAAATTTATCTTTAAATGGATGGCTTGAAAAAACTGTTATTTTGCTCAGTTATACATAAATTAGAGATCAGAAAACAGAGATTTCCATGGAATTCTCACAAGAAAGGCATATGATATGACCTTAATTCAGTTCACATTTTAAATTGTGGCTTTGTTTAAAAGCATTCTTCCTGGATGTCAAAAAGCCATTAATTACACTTGCATGCTGTCACTGCAGTTGTAGATCAAATACTTAAATTCTTAATCTAGTTCGGTAGAAACTTGATTTCTCACTCCCAACAAATTATTCTTGAGAACTAGGTCATTGAAAAGGGTGGTAATTTTAGGATTTCTGTAGAATAAAAATCTATCTGATTTCTGAAAATCATATTTGATTACTTCCCCACTTACCTAGATAGTGTCTGTGTTTAAATTTTTGTGATATTTTTTGACAATATTTCCTCAACAGGTGACAGATTGAACTGCCCACTTTCTAGTTGGCAGTTACCTAAATATTTAACTCAGGCAAACACAAGTAACCAAGACTTTACAGGTACTTCTTTCTGTTCTAAAAAGGTATTTCAATCAGAATATTTGGCATCTGTTACACCTTGTGAGATTACAACTCAGTAAGTGCTAATTAAACCTTTTTTATATTCAGAAAGAAATATGCAGTCCTAAGTGCCTTCATCTGCAAAATTTATAGTAAACACTGCTAATCCAGTGTGCTTAGAAGTGATATT
>JBCJKH010072625.1:41688-72510 GCA_039877255.1 Loriculus beryllinus | reverse complement strand
AAATCTTGGAATGTCTTTTATGTATATATTACAACATATATTAATGTCTATTATATAATATATATTATATAAAACGTCTTTTATATATATGTAAGTCTTGGAATGCTTTAAGATAGCTTTCATATTGTTTCACCGAAATGAAATGTATTTTCCTCCTTTAGATCTCTCAGCATCATTGCAAGTGAAGTTATTTCTTATTCTTGTATTTTTTGCTGTCACAGTTTGTCATCACAGCTGATGTTTTTAAAGAATTATACTCTGTATGTACAAATGTGTGTCACCCTTGCTACTCCATGTTAGAGAAAGCAGTAGAAAATGTTACTGCATCTAGGGGCTGCAATAATTTGTCCTTTTGACACTGACTTAATTTTACACATTTTTCAGGGAACAGAAATGGAATATGTGCCATGTCAAATTCCAATATCTCTTTTAGGCCACATGAAATCCCCTCGATCAAACAAAGTGTGTGAATATGATGTCTGATATGGAACAATCCCAAAGCAATACCTACTTAAGATTTCAAACCATAACAAGTCTAGCTTAAGTCACATTTTGTAGATTAAGTGTTTATGCATCTGGCACTGGAATTTTGTCCTAAATAAGCAATGTCAAAAATAAAGACATAATGGTCTTAAGAGATTAACAGTGTAAGAGAGTCCATCTTCACGTTATACAAGAATGTGTTTTCCTTATTTTTATTAGGATTTTTGCTTAGATACTGAAATAATGCACACATAAACAATTTTGAAGGCATACATAATTGGAGCCCGAGCAGAACCTTAAAGAAATATCAAAACCATCCTGTTTTCAAATTCAGCTCCGTTTCATGTCACAGAGCAAAGTTTCTAATAAAGGCACAGTAACAATTTCCTATGTCATTACTTCAAAGCATAACAGTAAATGGAATATAATTCTTGGTTTTTTCTGTTTTATTAACCAGTTAATTCAGGTGATGGTATAGAATACAGCCAGCAGAAGCGTGAAAATGTTGGAGATCTGATTCAAGAGACACTGGAAGCCTTTGAACGCTGCGGTGGAGAAAACGCATTTATAAACATTAAATACATGATCCCTACTTACGAGTCGTGCATATTAAACTGAGCTGTATCAAATGGGATGATTCCATTTGTGTTCTAAAAAAACTGTGTCTGACTCTCTATGGCATCTTGTTAGTCATGCTTTTTTATCTACAGCTGCTAAAATAGTGGCTTCTGGGGCATTAAAGTGTTAGCACTATTGTGAACAAGGCTTTCCAATAGATAAATAGTGCCTGTTCCTCTGATTACAATGGTGTACTGTGCTTGTTTGTTCTCTGAAAGAATCGCTCCCTTATAACGGAGCTGACTCGAGCAGGAATCAGAGTTAAACCTTCACTTGTATAGACAATAAAACTATAATTTTCATACGCAATTCAGCAATTGCTGTTCTGTGTCCGCTTGCCCTGAGGGTGATGTCAGAGGCTATCACAAGAAGAGTTTATGCTGGCTGCTTAATAGGTGTTTGTCATGGAAGAGAAACACCAGTTCAGCAATGCCTCTCTAGCAGCTGTGCCGAATAATGTGCACTGACATCATACAATAAAACTGTTGAATGTATATAGCAGTTACAGCAGAAGAATATATATGGCCCATTATAAAGCACCGTCATTAAATTAATCAATGTTTCTTACACACTCCTCATCTCAGCTTCCAGTTGTTTACCTTTTCATGGAACTTCAGTTCCTCCTGTCAAATATCAGGCACAACTATAGTTTTGAAGACAAGAAGCCCAGACAGAACTTCAATAAATCAGAAGAAGATACAGAGTACATAATGTATCAGTCCCTACAAACACTGTTCATCTGGGTAAACACAGAATATACACATATATTTTTAAAGGACACTGAGTATTTTTTGTAACTGCAAAGTTGCTATTGCTTCTCTTTTGTTACTATTATGGTATATATGTGTACAAACAATGTACAAACTATTGTTACAGAAATCCTTACAATTTCCTACTCAGTTTCTCTCTGCATAACCACCACATGGAATTGATGTAATTATGGATTAAAGCAAGGCTATTGAGATTCACTTTATTGCTTTTAAAGCATTTCTATGGAATAAACCTACAAAAAACAAACCAAGTTTTACAATTCTCAAGGACAACTATTTAAAAATACCGCGTCAGCTCAAAAGCAAGAGATAGGAGCTTTGTTTGAAAAGCCTGAGATTCTTAAAAGTACAGACTTTGGGCTCATTTTGCTTTTATTCTGGTTTCTGGAAGCTCTTAAAATATATGCAAGTCACACTTTCAAGTGTTTCTCTGTAACTGTTAGAGCTTGAAATGCACTCTTTGGTGTTAGACTCACGAGCCTTTTCCAAGTGCTTTTCCACATCCATATTCACACCCTAAAAGTCTTGCCTGTGTGAGAGACACAGCCCCTACAATGCTGTGTATTCTCTTGAATGCATACTGGAAGCGTGGGGAGCACCTTCCCACCTGCTGATATGTTGAGCTGGATCTGTTGTTAGACACACATTAGACTTGCCTTTTTCTGTCCTGTGGGATCTTCAGGCTGTGGATTTATTATTATTATTATTATTATTATTATTATTATTATTATTATTATTATTATTATTATTATTATTATTTCTTCTCTTTCCTATAATTGAAAAGAAAAAAAAAAACCCAAAAAAAAAAAAAAAAAAACAACCCAACAAAGCTGACCAACAAAAACTAAGGGGAAAATCTTTCCTCCTTCCACCTCTTTGAGGAACTGCAGCATCGAGTGATGCCACTGGCCACAAGTGCTCACCAATCCTTGGTTTAGGGATGGCTGCTGCAAGTGTACCCTTTTCCCAGGCTTTCTAATTGTTTTTTGGTTCTTTCTGAGTGTTCTTTCATGCATCACCAGGGCTTCCCTCAAGTCCCTAGAGCTTAGGCAGTGTCTATCCTATGACTAATACACACCTGGATGGATGAGCACATCCAATACGCTGCCTCACATCTAGGGCATCTGTAAATGTTTCACCTCCCAGGCAGAAAGGAAGGTGAAGCTTGGCTGTAGGCCCATGTCTAGGGAAACTCAAGAGCTTTGTCTTCAAATTTGCTGCACAGAGTCTAGCAGGATACGCAGGGAGGCTAAGACCACATCTTGTCACAGCCACGCTGGCACTAACAGCACAAACTCTGCTTACAGTTTCTTCCCATTTCCCCTCAACAGACCCCTGTTCTACACTGTCCCTGGCACCAGTGAGCCATAATTTTTCATTTACTGGCAACTATGGGTTTGGTTACTGTGGCATTGCAAGTTTCCCAGGAGTACGGAGTGTGCTGGAGGACCGCTGCTTGGAGTGAGCTGAGTTATTCAGCTCGGAAACAAATGAAGCCCTTCATAAAAGGAAAAATCCCAGGCCACCTTTCACAACTTAGCTATTTGTATTCTGTCCTTAAAAGAAAGTCCAGTACCCTCTTTGCCTGAGATCAAAAAAAGTCCTCAATAGCTGGCTTCAGCTCCCTTGCCATCGGGCTCCAGCCACAGAGCTGCTCGCAGAAAGGACAGTGCGGGAAAGGGCTCTTTTTCCTGGGACTTCCCCATCCTGTCAACCGTCTGCATCCCAGCAATGCTGCCAAGGATGAGATGAAGTTGCAGGCTTCTCACCAGCTTTGTAACTCTATTCCTTGGCTCACTCTTTTTGCATCATCTGCACTTCAGCTCAACTAGCACAAGACTACAGACTGACAAGCAGACATCATAGAGAATGAGTACTTCATGCAGGCTGCAGGCTTGTCCAGGCCTGATCCCTTCAGCCCTGTGCTCACTCCTGAAGATTTCTTACACAAGATGTTGTTTCAACAAGGAACGACATTATTGCAAACCATAAGGGCAATAAGAGGTTATGCTCATTCACATGAGGAAAAATAGGTTTTACAGCTAAGTACTTTTGCTTGCATGTTCAGGATGGGAACATTAGCCTCTATCATACTATTTCTTTGCCTGGACTGTTGCTTTAAAAGTGAACATTCTCCAATAACCTTATTAATTCTAAGGAGCTGGACTGATATAAGAAGCATGATAAAAACCACAGGCTGGTAATTCAGGAGCACTGAGAATAAAACTATTTTAATATGTCATTTTACTAAGCCAAACTGTAGGTCCACCAACCTTGACAGTGTCCCTTTAAGCATGATCAGCAGCATATTTATAGGCAATTACAGCACAGCTCAGAGCACTTTATAAAGCACAAGATCAAGGACCTGGGTGCTTAAGCATATGAGTAATACTGTCATTCAATACACTGCTTAGCTATTTTACTATGCTCAAAAAATGGAATTGTGGTTAAAAGATAGTAACTGCCTCTCTTTTCACTAGATGATATAATTGTGGTCACTGACACTAGGGGCAAGGCAATCAACAGTTTCTAATTGCAATCAATTAAAAGGCACTCTAGGCCAGCTGTTTCAAGGGGTATAAATTAAGCATAGTGCCAGTAACTGTAACTTGGCTTTACAGAATTGATGTGATTTGTGTTTTACTTGCAGGTCTTTTGTGGCTTTCCAGCTTTCCAGCGACTTCAAGGTAAGGAGCGTCAGTAAAGGAATCTGCGTCATAGGTGCTGGCTGTATGAAACTAAGTGTTTGAGATGTCTCTAGTTTATCTTGATAAACACATTAGACAGGCTGCCTGGTAGCTGTTTAGCTTGAAGCAGAGAAAGCATGTGCTAGCATTAGAGGGAGAGAAAAAAAGACTACCTGTGGCTGTCTTTGTCTTCATAATCATCAAAACAGTAATGAAGCAGATCTTTTTAATGATTCTTCCCCAAAGCTGTGTAAGGGAACTCCATATCAAGTGTCACTGCTTTGGGAATTCTGGCACTTGTGAATGTTGGTGGGTGCTACAAAGCAGTCTCTGTGCAAGCTGTTGAGGCACGGACTGGTACAATTTATCTATGCAAAGATGAGCAGGGATGGAGGTGACTGCAACTCCTGCTCAACTTGGGCCAGGAAGTCCTGTGGAAGGACTGAGCCTGGCAGAGGATGGGACAAGCTGCTGCCAGCACTGGCAGTGGGGAGCTGGAGCCAGGCTTGTCGCTGGTAGCTTTCCAGTGTTTCAAAGAGATGGAGCTGACAAAAGGAGTTTGAAAAGGGCCTCCCGGGAGTCAAAAACAAAAGGGTTATGGGAAGCTGTAAGTAGAAGAAAAGGTAGGGGAATCTAGCTGGGGGATGCGGAGAGGTGTGAGCCTCAGCCAAGCAGGGCGATAAAAAAAGCTAGGGCAGACACTATGTGCTTTCCTAATCCTGTCTGGAGACCCTCTGACTTCCAGAAAAGCATTCTCCAGTCTGAGGGGCTCTGCAGGCAGTGGGGCAGTTCACATTTTTCCACTCATCTGTAACATCCTGTGTTTTCTGCTTTGAATAAAAGCAGCGATGTTTGCGGGAACTCTGTACAAAGCCTGTCTGCTTGCAACCGTTCCGAGCTGCTTTGTGCCTCCTGGAGACCCGGAGAGAAAGGTTCATGCCCTGGCAGGACAAGAAGTTCCCTGCCCCAGCCCCATAATCCTTCCGGCGCTGGGGGGAGGGAAGGGGAGTGTGTGTGGTGGGGCATATCTTAGCTGGGCTTGGTTTTGCCTAGCGAATACAGCCTGCTCATGTCTGTGGGGCTCCTCGCTGGGAGCTCTCCCCTGCTCAGGTCAGTGCCCCCAGAGGGAGCAGCGGGCCGCTGGTGAGGTGGGTGCAAGCCTGAGCTGAGGGGGACTGCCTGCAGCCTCGAGGAGGAGAGGGAATGTTGGAAGCAAAGCTGGGGTCAGCTGTGTGCCGAGTGTCCCTTTTGTGATGACAGTTTGAGTGCTTATTCCCCAGATCAATGAATACTTAAATTTTACCAACACTTGGGAGTGAGTCAGGCAGCAATGAACCGCACAGCCCCTGCAAGCCACTAGTTCATCATCCCCTGTGTTCTCCCCATGCTGGGGGCTGTGGCTGCCCCAGGACAGTGCAATGTCAGCTGGAGCCATGGTGCCCAGCACAGGCAGTAGCACTGCTGCCCTCTCTGTGCTTCCCATTAGCAGCAGAAGCCCCTCTGCCACCCTGTTGTGGCACTTGCCAGCTGGGCCCGTGCCCTGGGTCCCCTTCCTGTGACAGAAAGGGAAGGCTGCTAAGGTATTTTGCTAACAGATCCCCTCACATGGAGCAGAAGCCTCAAGCTACAGAAGAACAGGCAGCCTCATGGGGAAGGAAGTACAAGGGCCAGCTGTACTGGTGTGGCCAGGGCCTTTTGGAACTGCACCCTCTCTGACAGTGCTGTGGGCATCCATGTGTGCAGGAGCCCTTTGCAGCTCTGCATCTGCTATGGCCTCCTGACCCTGGCTGCTGAGGGTGTGGGGTGAGAGCGGATGAAATAGGAACTAATACTGGTGCTTTGCTGAAAGAGAAGTTAAATTCCAGCCTTTGTTCTCTGCCTTAGCGAGGGTTGGTTAAATGCATCGAGGTAACGGGAAGAAAGGAGCCATCTAAAACGTAGAATCGTAGTGTTGGGTGTTGTATGCCTGTCTTGAGAAATGAGTATGACATACCTTTACTCTACTGAAAGATCTCAGCAATTCAAACTTCCTGTGTTTGTCTGCATCAGCATAATGTTAAATCAAATCAGAAGTTAAGACTGTTAGAGAACAGAAAGGGAGCAGTTACATATTACCCTTCTGGTGCCACCTCCTCTGCGCTGTGGCACAGTGGCAGCATGTTGGTCTTGGGTCTCATCTCTGCACCTCTTCCATCTCTCTGGTCATATGAGGTATAATTTGGTAGAGATGAGTTGACACCATTGTACTTAATGTGATTGTGGATTAATGCATGGGTGATTTTGGTAGCATATCATAGAACCACAGGATGGCTTGGGTTGAAAGGGACCTTAAAGCTCAGTCCAACCTGGCCTTGAACACTGCCAGGGATGGGGCAGCCACAGCTTCCCTGGGCAATCTGTGCCAGTGCCTCACCACACTCACAGGACACAATTTCTTCCTAATCTTAATCTAATCTAAATCTGCCCTCTTTCAGTTTAAAGCCATTCCCCCTTGCCCTGTCACTACATGCCTTTGTAAAAAGTCTCCAGGTTTCTTGCAGGCCCTTTTGGCACTGGAAGACTGTTACAAGGTCTTTCTGGAGCCTTCTCTTCTCCAGGCTGAACAAGCCCAACTCTCTCAGCCTGTCTTCATAAGCGAAGTGCTCCAGCCCTTGGATCATCTTCATGGCCTTCTCTGGACTCAGTTGAGAGGTCCATGTCCTGCTTGTATCAGGGGCCCCAAAGCTGAATACAGTACTGCAGGTGGGATCCCATGAGAGTGGAGTAAAGGGAGAGAATCACCTCCCTTGACCTGCTGGGCACACTCCTTTTGATGCAGTTCAGGATACAGCTGGGTTTCTGGGCTGCGAGTGCACACTATCAACTTGTGTAGATATGTTGCAGCCACTAATATCATAACCACTGTAGGTCTGTACTGTCTGTGAAGTCATGCTGACCTTGCATGAAATCATAGCACTCTCTGGTATGGGTAAAAGGATTCAAGAAAATGTGGACAAACTCCTCATAAAAATAGAAAAATCGTCGTGAAGCTGAAAGAGGTCTCCCAATAGCAAGCACATCTTGTCAGCCAGGTGTACAACAGTGTTGGATGCTGAGGCCTATGGGTGTAGGGGTATAAGCCAGACAAAATTAATGACTGATATAAAGCAGCTAACTCATGTTGCATGCTACTGCATTAATTGGTGAGGGTCAGGGGATGGGGGTGTTGGCTTTAAAGTGTGATCCATCCAACTCTGCATCAGGTTTCAGTTTGTTTTCTGGGTGTAATTCCTGCACAGTTACCGAAAAGCAGCTCATCTTGCCTAACTCCAGCCCCAGAAGCAGGGAATGATACCCTTCCAGCCTGTGCATTAGTTGCATTTATTTTTGTGTATTCTTGCTTCCTGCTTCTCCCAGGTCCCTGTAGTGCTATATTGAGCTGGAAGAGGCACTGAGAGACCGGGGTGGGTAGAGGGGCAACTGATGACAAAAGACAAGGAGGAGCTAGCTATTCCGGCAAAGGCTTGTCCCTGGCAGTTTGCTTTGGAGAACTTGTGTCTTTTTCACCCCAGAGCTATTCCCTGGGCATAGCTTAGGCAGAACATTTCTGGAATAAATCTTCATTTCTCTTTGTGCGTAATGCTGTGGTGTATGGGAGGGAAATAGCAGCTCTTTTGCAGGTGGTGGATGGCAGTGAGAGTAAATGGCAGGAAGCTCTTGGCTCTGAGGGCTGAGAGGCTGTACTAGCCCAGCCTTTTGGGCCCTTGCAGCTGTGCGTCCCAAACCCCTGTCTCTCTGGGCCAACATTTGTTCCCCCAGGTACTACCTGGGTGCTTTCTGTGCCTGGGAGTTTTCTGGTGTTTATTTGGTAGGAGGCTTTCTTAGCTCTGTTCATTGTGAAGGCTCCAGATATGTGACATGGGGCAGCCTGGTACTTTCACCCCTCACTTCCTATATGACTTTCAAGGGATGCTTGGAGCTGCTGATGCTGGTGATGAGGAGAGTGTGTTTTCTGCGGCTGTCTTCTCAAGGTGCTACTGTCTCTTCCCCAGCCTGTCCTTCCCTGGCTTTGTAGAGCTGAGCCTGGTTCCTCCTGGCCAGCAGCGGAACCTGCTGAACCTCTTTGCCCCTTTCCCCCCAGGAGCTGCTGTTGATGGTGTTGCCCTAGGGCTGGAGCAAGCCAGTTCTCAAGAGGAGGCAAGAGACCCCAAGATGAGTAGTCTGCAGTCCCTCCCTCTTTAGAAAGCAACTATATTCTTCCTGGGGGGAAAATATAATAGTACCTAGTAAAAATAGTGCTTTATGTGCACTACTCTAAGTCCAAAGATAAAACTGATATCTTCAAATGGTCTGGGTGTGGGGAAGGGGAATACTTGAAGCAGTTGTTCAGCCCCACACTTTACAGTGTGAATTATTCCTCAACTATTCACTGGAAGAATTCCATGCCTGAAACTTTTTATTAACACTGAATCATTTATGTCTGTTACAAAGGAAGAAATTGCTACCGCACTGCCTCAAGAGTCAAAGTAAAGGGAACATCTGCTCTAAACTTCTTGCATCCGATTATTGCTTGCTATGCGTTATTACTTACAGGAGTAATGTGACTGAATTAAAGCTTTTTTCCTTGTGCCTGCTTTTATGCATTGCTTTGGCATAAAATGTGTGGCTTGCTTAAAATCAACCTACAGCTAAAACTATGTCTGCATAGAGCTGAGCCCACGTGTACTTTGATGCAATTAAGGGCACAATTGAAGCATTCTGAAAGATTGCCTTTAAAAGGCCTTTTGTTCACTCCCCCATAGGGGCTGGGTGTACAAGCATGTGAAATTACATTAAGGAAAAAACCCTCTGTGAAGGGTTTTGTAGTTGTGGAGTGATGTTTTCTGCAGTTCAGCAACTGTGTGTATCTGAAGGCAGGGGAATGACTTGCACTGGAGGGGTAATGATAGTTTTGATTGGAATCCCCCGCATCACAAGAATGTTCCTAACGAGGGAGGAAAAACCCACCAGAAACATTCCAGGGCTGTGAACCTGCAAGCTGCTGAAACCAGTGTCCGAGCTGCTCTGCAAAGAGCAGCAAATCTGGCTACTTCTGCAAGAGGCAGGGAGAGTTAGGGGTTATTTTTCCTTTTTCTTCCTTTCTGAAGCGCTTGTGGTCTTACCAATGAGCTGAACTGATTGAAAGAACTATCTGGAAAATAGAGCTCTTGAACTTGCGTGCCTAGAAACCTGCCGACATCATGTGCATAGCAGAGGCCGCGTATCTTGCAAAACACCACAGCGTTTCAGAGGAGGTTTAAGAGCTCCAATTGAATAAAGCTTTCTCTGTGAAATATCTTTATGAATCTACAAAGCAGTTAAACCCTCCTTGGGAAAAAAATGTGTACATCTCTGGCTGCAGTGGCAGCAGTGTAGCTACCACTGGGGCCTCGTTAATAAGGCTTTTTCCTTACCAATAGAAGGAAAAAGTAAATCCTCATCACAGAAAAGAAATCTAAACTACTAAATTCTGACCATTTGCTTTTAAACCCTACCTCTCTATATATGAAACCCCTATATAATAGTGCTCTGGCCTTCGTTAAGAAATGAGTCCTGCTACTTAAAGCCAGCAATGACAATAACAGGGCCTAAATTAACTCGATAAGACCTTTTTCTATCAATAATTTTATGACTGACAGAGTGCAGGATTGGTTTTTGTGTTCTGTCTTATAGCAGCTTTTAATTATAAAGCAATTTAGGTACCACATGCAGTACTAAAACTGGGCAATTGGAAATCCTGCAGTGTTTCTTCATCCATACTGTAACGGTTGAGTTTTCTCCTTAAAGAAAGAAAAATAATATTCCTGTTTTCAGTGGGTTTTTTTTTTTAAAGCTTTTATTCCTCAAGCATTTTTAAGCTTCCCAAGAAGATGGCTGCATTGCCTCTGCTCAGCAGCTTCCCCTCATACCCACAAATATTTCCAGCTTTTTATTACCAGTGTGTAGTGTTGCACTCACTGTCTTTTCATGTCACCCATATTGTTATAATTACATTTGGAGAAAGGAGATGGATGGTGTGTTGACTGTGTGTTTGGCTTCCCCACAGCCCTCACTCATGACTGTTTTCTGTAACTTGATCAATAGAAGGCAGTTATACAAACAGTAGTTTTTAATATCTGATTTTTGGTTTCAAGTTTCTCATGAAAATTTAAATGTCTTTCTTGCATTATACAGTGCAGTTTCATTTGCTTTGCCTGAGACGTGCATCTCATGGAGTTGTCTCCCTGTTGTGAAACCATGGGGCTGAACCTCCTGGGCTGCCTGGTCCATGCAGACACATGCACCCGCCATCCCAAAAGCTTGGAGAAATGATTGCTCTTTCATAAATGTTCCTGAATAAACCTCCAAGGGTGGATGTTGCCTCTGAGGTGCAGAGATGTCTGGAAAATTGGCTGGAGATTGGGTGAAATGAGCTGCACCCTGGCCCCAACCTGGGGCTGGTCTTGTGAACCAAACTGGGAGATGCCTTAAAAGCTGTTTCCTCCAAGGAGGTCAGGAGAAGGACCCTTCCCCAGGGCCCTTAGTTTAGTGGCCACCTCACACAGCTGTGCATGATCCTGGAGGTGGTAAGGTGCTGCTGAGCCCGGCCCTGCCGCACCAACCAACCTGCTCCTGGCAAAAGGAGATGCTTGATGTGCCCAGTGTGCACCAAGCTGCCAAAATCTTTGTGCATCTGCTTCCTTCTTGCGATAACAGATGGTGGCTGCAGCTGGCAATTGGCATCAGCCAGGCTTGGTGGCTGGGAGGAGGAGGCAGAGGCACCAGGGCAAGGGTTTGAACATGAGATACCTTTTCAAGGGAGATGTCTCTGCAGCTTCTCTCTACCAGCTTTGCTCCAGGCAGGAACAGGAGCAACGTACATGCTGCAAACACAAGACTTGGGAAAGAGCCGTGATCGCTCACTTCTGATGTTTGCAGAAGCCCACTCTCCTTTGTACTCCTTGTTGGACATGGTGGACCACTGCAGAGCCTCTTCCCAGGGGTCTGCAGTGCCTTAGGGACAGCTGGAACCTGAAGAGCTGCTGTGCAGTCAGGAAGTGTTGCTATTTCTGCTTTTAGCTGAGCAAACTAAAGTGACACAGAAAACATGTTAGAGCAGAGGGTGAAACCCAGTCACTTGCACTAACTGCTGATGCTGTTCTGGTGCCAGACCTTTCCCCCTTGCTGCTTGGTCTCAATGAGAGTGGAATGGGGAACTGATGCCATGTGACTGCTCTGGTTTCAGTTCAGCATGTGCAGAAATGGCTGTAGCTGCACTGAGCAGCTAAATATTGCCTGGTTTAGCCTTTGGATTTGCCTTAATGAAGTTAAAGGGACTGTTAGCATGAAAAATGAGAGCAGGAACTGGCCCCTGGTCTTGCCTTACACTAACATTTGTTGCTGTGTGGTAGGTTGCAGGTTTTTATTCCTGGGTAATTTTTCTTCTACCCCAAGCAGTACTTCAGAAGAACTGTACTTAAGTTTAACCATATCTCCATCTTACAGCTGTGGGGACATTTCAGTTGATCTTTGTGTCACTTTGGTGTGCACAGTTTTAATCTGTTTTACTCATTAGCTCTTAACCTGCATTTTACCATTGAAATTACTTTCTATAGAAAATGTCAGGAGGCTGGAGAGCTCAGTTTCTTGTGTCACGTTGTGATTTGGTGTAAGTATATAAAATGTATAAAAGTATAAATATAGAACTAAATATGAGTATAAAATGAACACAAATATATAGATATAAGAATATATAAAATAGCGTGCACCTTGCTTCAAAGAATCAGTGATACGATCTATTTGTTCAGGAATCTATACAAAACTGCTGCTATCAGACAATAGTAAGAATTGTGAAATTTTCTATGAAAGACATTTTTTTTCAAGGGAACTTTATGCCTCTTCACCAATTTCAATAAATTTCCAATAGAAGTGCAATGAACCCAATGCCATAAAAGCACATAGAGAGAGTTTGCACTACCGACTTTGCAGCTGCCTGACTTTTGTGCTGAATGTAGTACCCAGCCTGGAAAAATCCATCTCACCTGCAGCACATGATGCCCAAGCACACCTTGTCATAGGCTGTCCTCCCGATGCTGTGCTTCAGGGGGGGAGGAAAATAACCACAAAACCCAGGGATGGCTGATGCCCAAAGGCACCTGGGAAGGGAGTGGGGCAGGGGCCGCACACCTTGAGGACAGAAAGGGGTCAACCCATTTCACAGGTAAAGGTGGGATTTGTGAGCAGAACTAAACTGGAGAGAGAAGGAGCAACACACCAAATGTGTGATAGCAGCTGCTTGTTCAGGAATAAGGAATAGCCTCTAAACTTGAATTTAACAGGGAAACATTAAACTGTATGCTTATGCCTTACTCATTTTTCTTCTATGAAACCCAACTCAAATAGCATAAATGGGAAGGAATAACCCCCCAATAAATTAAGGCTGAACAAAGCTGAAAATAACTCGCCTGTTAGACCGACTAACCTGATGTCTGCAATAGCGGGAATGTTGTGGGGATGCCTCAGTGAGGGTGGGGGGATGTGACCAGGCAGGGTGATGGTAGGGACCACTGCAGCAGCTCACATTTCTCCTAGAGCAAATTTGCGTCTGCACCTACCCAGGTGGCACAACTGCTTCTTCCAAAACTTCCTGGTTACAAAAGCAGTGTTCCCTGCAGCCCCAGCTGGAAGGGTTGGCTCTCTTGAACAGGATGTGCTGGAGAGGTGTGCCATATGGATGTGGACATGCTGCTGCAGAGCAAATGAGGGTTCAGCCTATGGTGTAAGCCCTGCTGAAATATTTGTCCTTATGGCCAGAGGCTGGATCCTGGGCTATTTTCTATGTGTTTTGTCTTTAGCTTCTCTCCCAGGAAAACAAAACCTAGCATTGAAGGCAAAAGGCAGAGCTCTTTTCTTTTGCCCACCCCATCTTGCTTTCTACACTACCTCACTAAACGTGATTTATAGCTCAGTACAAAAGAGCAGAACCAACCTTCCCAGTTGGTCACAGTAATTTTTTTAGCTCAGTACTATCTATATTTATATGGGATAATATGTCATCCTTGAGCTGTGTTCTTGAGCTGGATGATGATCTCCTGCTTCAGTCTGAGTCAATTACAGCAGCCTTCTGGACACCAAATGAGAAACAGCAGTGAGTATGCTGAGGATGTGGCTGGTTTGCAGATCCTGGATGTTGGGCTTTGTCTCCCCATCTGATGGCCTGTTTGGGCTCTGGCTAGAAAGTCCTCCCATGGATAACTCCATAGTGCCAAAAGAGAAATACGCAACTGCTGTTTCAAAGGATGGATCTGAGCTGACCTGCAGCTGCACAAAAATGTTCAGATAGATTATGCCTCAGTGAATGCCAGGGACAGAGTCCACTGCAAGCAGGCAAAATGGAGCTGAGCTCCACTGAAATGAAGGAAAGAGCTAAAGAGGCAATGTGAGCATAGAAGGAAACACTCAACCTCAAAGGGCTGAAGGATTGAGAGGTTTTGCTCTGTTAACAGGAAGGTGAAAACAGCTAATGAAAAAAGCAAATGTTCTGGGAGGAGAGGGAAGAGACCAGTAGGAGGAGAGAGGCAGCAGAGAGAAGGTTAAGGAAAGGAAGATTGATGGTGAGAAAGAAGGAGGAAGATGCAAATTAACTAAAGAGCAAAGAAAAGTATCTATCCCTGTGGCAGGGGGACAGGAGGAGGCAAAACTCTTATTGGGCTTTCTCTGCTCTAACAGGAGGATGTGGTTGCTAGATCAGCATCCTTATAGCTGCCTACTCACTCCTCCAGGTACCAATCCTGAGCTTATAGTGTGGGACACCACGGTGCTGAAAAGGCATTAAGTGGATAAAATTGTGATACAAGACAAATAGACACTTATCCCTGTGTAAGAAAGAGAATACTGCTTAAATATTTAATAATGTTTTGGTTTACAATAGTTTAATGGTGTTAAAGCATCTAATACATGCTCACAAAAAAAAAAGAAAAATCAGCATTTTTAAGCTATAAATTATTCTGGCTGATTTTTTTTTTCTCCTCTCTAGGTAAAAGTAATCATTTGACAACAGGCACTCTCAAACAATTCAGCCCATGGTAGTCTCATTACAAGCTAACATATTCTCTCACATGTCTGAACCAAACCACTGAGAAAGTAATAAGTGACCGTTCATAGATACAGACTGGTAGCTAATAGCATCCTCACTTACCTTCTAAACACTGAGCACAGTTAAAATAAATTCAAGGTGTATGCATGCGGAAAACTCGACTGCAGTCGCATCAGAGATGAACCAAAAATGGAAGCATTAAGAATAGCTAGTGTAAAATAATGACCTGTAAGAGCCATCAGCCAGAGAGGACAACACGTACCCTGTAATTGTCTTAAAGGGGCTTTGTCAGTTTGTTCAGGACCCACACCCCAGTAACTGTCTGTAGTTCTGTCCAAGTAGATGCTCTATATCGAGGGCTGAAGCTAGGTGGGAATGCATCTCCTAGTGAGGCCTCAGGAACTGTGTGGTGTTTCCTTTTCTAGACACATGTAGGCTTCAGTCCCTGTTGTGTTACTGGAGAAATAAGCCAATGCATCTAGGATGAGTATGGTGGAAAGACAGATAAAGGTGGATGTGCCACCCTGTTCCTCTGCTGAGGCTGTCAAGGCTTCCAGAGCCCATTAAAATGGTGAGTGTTTTAAAGATCTATTTTTTAAAAGTATTTTTAAGAAGTGAAGAAAAGCCTATGTACACCTTGCAGGTTCTTCAGGCTGTGGTGAATGCTTCAAGTCACTGATGTTTTGGGAAGTAGTTCTTCAAATTTGTCATGCTTGACTTGTTATTGCTTCTTCATGTAGGGCAGCAGCGTGGATGTGGCGCAGGTGTGTTACAAGGGTAAAGCCCCAGGTGGCCAGGCAAAACAGGAGAGCTGTCACAAGTTCTCCAGTGCATGGAAATGGCTATTTTATGGATAATACTGTGTAGTGATTTATTAAAAGCCATGATCCTCTAGCAGCTTTTACTGTATCATCATAAACCAACACTCCTGTATAGTACATTAAGCTGGGTAATTCTGTCGGTTCCTCGCTAGGGCTGGCAAAAGTATATTTGAGGTTGCTTCACGTGGGCTGATGAGCTGTCTATCCTAAAATGATCATCGAGAGGAGGGAAAAGCCAACTGGGCAGCACAGCGTGGATGTTTTGCAGGGCAAGGGAACCTAGTATGGAAAGGTAGATCATCACATGAGTGTCAGTGGCTTACATATGTACTGCAGCACCACTGAAAATAAAGGCAGAATGTGTCTTTCTGGGTCTAATGATTAAGGCAGGTAATTAGAGGTCATTGTTTCCTGCCCCTGCTCTCCTATTGACCGGCTGTGGAATGCTTGGGTTGCAGCTTGACCTCTTTATGCCCCAATTTTCCTTTCAACAGCATGGGAATACTAGCTGTTTTGTTGAGGTGTTGTGATGCTCAGTCAATTGAGGGAAGATGCCAAATGTTCCCTCAGATGTTAAACCTGGTGAAAACGATATTCAGAGTGCAGCATTATTAGGATGTATACAAGTCTGCATTTTGGGAAACGTTTAAATTCCACCTCTTATATATCCTTTGCAAATAGAACTTTTAGAAAAGCAGGGCAAGCACTGCTAACACAGCTTTGCCACACACTGTCAAGTGCTTATAACCTCTATTTATAGCTACAGTTAAAGATTCAGATATGCAAGTACTCCATTAAAAGACCACATTAATGAGCCCTTAGAGAAAATATCTCACAAAGCCTTTTGAGCTCGTAACTGCTCAGTTGTGTAGGGCTTCTTGCTTGTTAACATTCATAAAATATAAATACTGTATACTAAACACCAGCACTTTGTGGATTGCAATGACTTATCTCCCCATCAACAGCGTAACTCGTGCGAGTGGAGAGGCAGCAGCAGAAGTGTCAGTGGGGCTGCAGAGCTCCATTGCAGGCTGTCAGTCTGCACCAGTCACTCTCACACCACCTTATCTGGGGGCCTTTTTTTCCAGTGTTAAGCCAAGTGTCAGATTGACTTGCAGGTCAGTATCTGTGAGTATAATTTTAGAGAGAGCAATCAAACCTATTAGCTCAGAGTGGCAGAGCTGGGCCTGCTGCAGCCACAGCTCCAGAGCATGGCAGGTATTCAGAGCAAAATCCAATAGATAAAAATCACAGGAGATCTTCCCCCCTCCCCCGCCACCTCCACTTTGACATAAGCTGGGAAGTGTCATTTGAGAGAGAAAAAAGTTGCTATATTTGAGTCGTCATTATTTCCCTGTTGTCCTTTCCTGTTTGCAATTATGCAGTTCCCATTTTCTCTTTCTCTCCTCTCCCACAACTCCGTATTTTAGATTGTGACAGATGCTCTTGCTTAAATGTTTTTGGCACATGTTTTACCTGCAATTGCTTTATCAAGTCTGCATTGTGTAAACAAACATCACTTGCGACCATTTAAGAATAATTCTCTGTAACCTTTAATACTGCATTTCCACCCATCCATGAGTTGCAGAGCACTTGAGCACTGGGGAAGACCATTTCTGGTTTTATATCTGGCTCTCCACAAGCTGAGGAAACTGAGGCGGGGAAATATGAAGTGACTTGTTGGACACTTTGCTGGCACTAGTAACCAGCCAATCTATGTCCTTTTCTTTGTGCTTTTGGTCCCCTTGCCTTTCAAACAGAAGGTGCCCTCCTGGAAGGAGCACTTCTGCCTCTGAAATGAGAAATAAGGACAGCAGGCTTAAAAAAGCTTCAGGGCAGTTCTTACTGTTCAAATGTGTCATTGATTTCAATAGTGCATTAGCAGGCTTATTAAGCAGAACCTAGAGTGCTTAGCTTTATTTTATGATGGTGAGTACCTGATAGTTCAAAATATTAGATCTCATTGTAACAGCAAACTGTTTAGTGCCATGAAGTACCCAGTGCTGTGACTGCTGCCTGATTACTGACTGCCTGATAAAACAAGGTCATTTGCATTCAGTTGATGATGTAGATGAAGGCAGGGCTGTGGCACCACAATGGACTCCTTCCCGCTGCTCTCCTCGTTAATTTCCCTTTATCTGCCTCTGTCTGTGTGTCCCACATCCTGTGTGTGAGCTCATGCTGAAGCCTTCACCCTGAGCACCACTGCATTTCTGCCCATCCACAGGTGAGACCTGAGTGTCACCTGTGCCAAGAATCTTGGAGACAGAAAGAAAAATCCCATGGCCCAAGGGGTGGCTTGCTCTGCTGGGAGACCTGGGCAGGCTTCACTTGGCCTTGGGGAGCTGATCCCTTGTGCAGCAAGCTGGTGGTCCTGGCCTCAGGGTGGTCAACAGGGATGGAGTCAGTGCATCAGCTGGCCAGACGCGCATCTATTAGGATGTGCTGAATCATTTTCTTAACTCCACTGGTTGTGCAGGCTGATTGCCACTAACTAAAAGGGGAGAATGATCCCTGGTCTGCAGGTTCCTGTTCAAATGTGTGACAATCTTATGGTGTTGTTGTGACTTAAGGCCAGCCCGTAAGTCAGAACTGCTTTAACATCAAAGATCAAGAGAAATTCAGTCTAGAGTGCCTGTGCCGCATGTCATCCCACATGTTGTCAGATAAACTCCTCATGGAGCTGTGGATGAGAAAACCACCAGGAACAGGCTGTACCTGACTCAGAATTTCAGTCAGCCACATGTGGCCTGCAGCCCTGAACCTGGGCACCTGCAGGCAAGGCCAGGGTGGGCTTTCCATTTGGGATGTCTTGGATCCTCAGACAGTGGACAGCAGAGTAAAGGCTGGGGCAAAAAGAGGATGGAAAGGGCACAACATTGGTTTTGTAACCTACCATCTCAGCACCGGCAAGAGTTTTGTGCCTGTCTGAGCAGAAATGGCTCTGTGGGGTTTCAGAAGGGGAAATATTAGGGTCTTCCAGGAGCAGCTGGCAATGGAGCAAGGGGCTGTGGGCTTAGGGCTTACAGCAGCATCAGCCTCTTACATCCACAGGGATTCAGTGTTCAGGAGGCTCATCTCCTCTTTTTTTTTTTTTTTTGCATTTGTGTAGGAAGCAAATTCCCACCACTAAGGAAGTGAGTACTTCAAACCACCACAAAGCAAACAGATCATATCCATGCCCTCCATGCTTTAGGTGGTGTGAGAAAACAAAGCAAGCTGAAAAAAGCCCTGCCTTGCTGGAAGTGATGCTGACTGAGGTCTGGCCCAGCCTTCAGCTGTGTGAATTAAGGACATGTACATTAAGCTTCTGTGTGAGAGGGAAGGGGAAGACAAGAGGGAGTCATGTGGGCATGAGGAATTAACAAAATATTGCTGGATTTGCATGTGGGACAAGGGGGCTGGAAAGTGTTAGAAAATGGGAAAGCAGCCGGGCTTCTGAAAAAACACCGGTAAGCCAGTAACTTAGAGAATCAGAAAACAGTTTTTATTTTCAGCTGAATTAGTTACGCACTTAAGATCCACATTTGTGAATGTGTTTAACTTCTGTACCTTGTTTTCCCTCTCCGTAAATTGTAAATAATTACACGTTCTTTACTCACAGAGTAGTGTGAAAACAAGCTTGTTCCTATCTGGGGAGCGCTTATATGCTATATAGGAACTATAGCAAAGGCTATGAATATAGAGCTAAATTTGTGGGCTCGCATTGTGGCACTTGGCATTTGCCCAGATACGCTGTGCATCATGCTGAAGGGCTAACGGAGGAGGATATGAAAACACAGGCCAAATTTAATGAGTTCTGAAATCAGGAACATGTGACTCACCAAAATTAGAAGTGCAAAAGCTTTGAACTCACAGAAGACACAGAGAGGCATACGTATTCTTAAATAAACAGCAAAGGCAGCGAAGTGGTAGGATACGGGGGGAAATGCTCAAAGGTGTAGTCCATGGAGTTCAAGAACGATGTATGCCATTGAGAAATAAATCTCCTCGGAGTAGAAATGACCACTGTAGATGACCAGGAAAACACAAAGAGCAATAAAGAGAGAAGAATATGAGACCTATAAATCAGCAGGGTCAGCACTGCTGGAGTGGGTACAAGAGCCTATTGTGAAAGAAGAATGCAAGAAAATAATCCAAAAAAGCTAAGAAATGAAAAGAAGATGGGAAAATATGTGAGCACAATAAAAGGTTTTATAAATTTGCTATATAGGAAATCAAAGGTCACTAGGGGAAACAGCCATCACCTTCCTGAGCAACAGGGAGGCTACCTTGACAAAAAGAGGGATACTGCTAGGAAAATGAATTGCTACTTGGTACTTCAGTGTTCAGCAGGGAGAGGTGGAAAGTCTGTCACAGTTTCTATACATTTTCCAAGGACAGGAGATAAACAGCCATTAACTCTAAAGGCTACCAAGGAGTCAAGCAACTGCCTAAACCCACCAAAATAAAGAACTGCTACAAAAGTGGGCTTTTTACACCCCAGATTTGTTTAAAAAAAAAAAAAAAGCTAAATGAATTAAATCGGCCACAAAACTTTAGCTAAGGGAGAGGTACCTGGGAAATGAGGAGGAGACATTGCTGCATCCCCCACTTTTAAAAGAGAATACTGGGGGAAGAAGTATCTATGAGCTTCAGGGAGCACTTAAGAAAGCTGATTATCATTGCCAGAAAGGCAGATATAAATGGAAACAAATTCTTTTACTTCATTGTATAACAGAAGAACAAAAAGAGTTTGAGGAATAAAACTGAATTTTAGCATCCTCAGATTTCAAGAATAGAGGGATTCAATGCTCCATGAGACTTCACTGTGTAAGAAGGGAGGTATGGGACTGAGTACAGAATGTTTAGGTTAGAGGTGGATAATGAGGTGAGATGCTTGTCTGTTGAACTCTGTGGCATTGTATAGCTGTCACTTGAAAGCACAAGAAAGCAAGGCCATACAAGAAAGTACAAGAAAGAGGCTTAACTGAGAGCAAAGAGGAGAAAGGCTTTTGGCAGCAGAGGATGTTTGTATATGGAATTTAACCTGAAAAAATGTGAAGCTGCAAAAATGAAAGTCAAGGTAAAGGTACCTTAAGGAGATGATAGCTGGGCAAATCAACATAGGAAAAATATCTGAGGATGGCAGCCAAATTTCTGTTTGTGTTCCTTTTTGACAGTCAGTGGATGAAAGAACCAGGTGTGAACATTGCAATATCTAATTTTTGTATACTTGGATGGGGTTCATAACCTTAACATGAGGTTATGAGGAGAAATGAGGAGCAATGAGGAGACATAGCTTCCTAGCAATGGGACTCAAAGCTTGTTTCACATTAAGTGGGCAATTACCCCACAACAAGTGCTGCAGATACCTAGTGGTGTAAGGTGGTTCAGTGCCTGTTTCCATTGGGTGTTTGCTGCTGTGGAGCCATAGCCCAGCTGGAGCTGGGTTACAGGTGCTCGTTTTGGCTGACTTCTTATAACCTCTTGTTACAACAGTAATCAGAGCAAGTGGCTGGGATGTGGGGAAATTGAGTTCAAAGCTCTTTCGCTTCTTGGAGGTGTTTCAGCCCATAGCTCTCCTGTGTAATGCCTTGGATTACATTTATCAGATTTCCTCCTGAGGAATTTGCATCGTGCCGCTATTGGTTGACAGACAGAACAAGAGCCGATGGCCCAGCAGGACCAGGCCCCATGGCCCAAGTATCCTCCAGCATGGTATGAAAAGTAGGAAAAATTGAACATGTTAGTATTGAAGTTTGGGTTCCAGCATTCATCTGCAGAAGGGAGGTCAGGGAAAATGGGCAACCTTAACTCTATGTAGAGCTTTGGCATGGTTTTTGAAAGGGAGACTATTCAGATACATTGAGGTAAAGAGAACTTGAAAGAAACCACTACATTTGAGTATACTGCAGTAGATTGTGCCAGATTGACTGATACCTTTCTTTGATTTAATTGAGCTATGTCCTAGAGGAAGGAAATACTTGGTTCTCCTGCTTAGAAAACATAGGTGATTGGTGAAGCTGGAGGACCTGAGGATAAAAAAGGGAACTGTGAGATGATAGAAAAAGATTTGGCTAATGGGAAAATGACAGTGGGCAAGTTTGGGAATGGATGTAATAGAGTGCAGTTAACAGAGGAGTTTCTCAAGAATCATCTTCAAGACTCCATGCCCTTGGTTCAGAAAAGAGGCAATGATGACATTTCCTGTGGCTACAGCATGAGTGGAGGGGGACAGCTGATGCTCAGGGGCCCTTGAGCTGATGGCTGAATGCTTTGGTGTCTATAGAGGCAGCCTGGGGATCGTAGTTAGGCACTGAAGTTAGGTGCTTACAGTGAGCTGCTGTGAATAGTTTCCTTTCCCCCAGAAGAAATTCTTCCCTTAATGAATGAATTTTACTGTAATAATATCCCTATGTATTTCAAATTGGTATTGTTAAGCTATTATTGTAAATGACTTGTAGACCAAGGTGCATGAGTTGCCAGTTGTATCCTCATGCACATTTTCGTGAATCTAGCAACAAAAAAGATGAAAAAATCTTTATGAACTCCTAACTAACTGTGACAAAGCAAATCAGGGATCCTGACTTCTAACCTAACTGCTGTTGGCATTTACCTATCTTCAAAGCAATTGTTTTTGCTTTTTTGTGTGTAGATAGTGAGATAGGAAGGGACACTAGAGCTGCATTGTTATGGCTGTGAAGCCTCCCTGAGCATTAAACTCTTCTGTGGGGTCTAGACACTTACATATTTACACTGTATTTCCATCAGCAGATGTGGACTTTTCTTCTGGGAGACCTTTACCCTTAGTGAACTCAGGCAGTAATATGTCAGGTGTCAACACCAGGCCTGTCCTACACTTAAATATTACACAAACCTTATTTTGAAACCAGGCTCAGTCTTGACAAACTTACATGGACAAAAAGAGCCCACATTCCTCAGTACTGAGGCAATTTTTATCTCTGAGGGCCCGGGCTTTGCTGATGTAATCATGCATCTTCAACTTACTGACCAAAATGCATTACAAAACACCACTCCATACCATAGTCATTTTTTTCCCCTTTCTTTATTTTTTCCCCTCTCCTCTCCTTAATTTCAATCATGTAATAAGAAAAGCTCAGTTATGTTAATTGGTATGACTCCCCTCAAGGGCATTGTGAAGCATGAAATAATTCCATTCATTACTGACAATGCAGTTTCCCTTTGAGGGTATGTCTCATCTTGTGATTTGGTGACCATGCAGAATGGCAATAGGATTAGGGACATATTGTTTTAAAATTAACAGTTTGTCAGGGAGGGGTTGGAAGGTGGTGGGTGAAAGAGGAAGCTTAGCATTCCAGAGATTACGTTTGACTTTGAGGCCCTTGGAGGCTGATGCATCTGACCAGTATTTATCAGGCAGACCCAGCTGCTGAGACATTATTAGCCCCAATTCTTATTTTTGCTTTTAAAGGCAGCTGAGCTGGTGTTTGAAACATGCCAGGGACCAGCAGAAAGCTGAATCAATGTGAAGCAGCTCAGATTCGTTTCTCCTTTTTTATTTTTGGAGGTCAGAATCTCGTTTCCCTAAAATGCAGTAAGGGTTCAGACATGAGCTCCCAGGCTGTCCCAAGCTCAGCTCAGTAACAAAGCTATGGCCAATGGCTTACTGATGTTTGTCCTCTGCTCTAACAGGTAGCCCATAGCCTGCCAAGCAAACGCCGCAGTCCTAGTGCGCAAACATAGATGATTCTAGCTGAGGAGGGAGGAAGAACCAATCTTCTCTTTTTTTTTTTTTTTTTGTTTTTGCTGAGCTAGCAAGAAAGCTTCTATTGCTGCTTTGCTGCATTTGCAACATTTTCACTAGCAAAGGAGGTTTTTTTGGAAACCAGGCTGCCTTTGTGTGGAGGAAGTGAACCTCCTGATGGCTGTCATGTCCCTTGTTTCCAAACAGCTTCTTGTCTGAGCATACCACCTCCACTTGTCTTGCTTAACATCTGGCTATAAAGGAGCAGGGAAGTTTCTGCCAGCTGTTCCTCTGCTCTTTTCCTTGCTGTTCTCAGATGATGTCATCACATCTTTACTGTAGCTTTAATTCTGCTGGATATGTATGCTTTCAATACTTTTGGGTATTGTTCCTTCTGTGCCCTGGATAGATTTACTAGTATGACGACATCCTTCCTTACCACTGAAGAATAGGTCCAAGCCAGCAGTGATCCATGTTGCACGGGTGTGTTCGTTAGCTATGTGCAAAATACAGAACAGCGTCAGACACGTAGATTATTCAATCTCTCGAGCACCCTCTGTGCTGAGGAATACTCATGAAAAATCATCAGTAAAATATGTTGCAGATGAAGGCTATGACACGAGAGATAACCTTGCCTTTAAAGGTCCCATAATGCAAGAACATCTCCCTCACAGAAATGGAAACAGGGATAACATGTCTTTTAACTGAATCGATAAAGATCAATGCAAAGACAATAACTCAAGAAATGGATGCATTAACCAGAGAGTAAGCACCAATATACTCCCAAGTTGAACCATGGCCCTGTAATTAGGTGTACTGAGGGGATACAGACCATGTTATTAAAAACGATTGAAATAGTAAGCAAAAACCTGAAACATAAAAATAATTACAGGTTTTCATTTTAATCATATTGTGTGGTAGAAATTGAGATTTGGAGGAGGGAGACACCAGAATAAATTAGTTTTATGATCAGGAGTGAAGGACCTATTTGCCCCCGGGTTTTAGCTACAAGTTAGCCATCTGTAACAGAGGATGTGACTAACTGACTTGGCGGAAAAGGAGCAACATCAGCCAGGGCCCACATAGTCACCTTCTCCAGGCTGCCCTGTGTGAGAGCAAGCTTTCCTGTTGCATCTGAGTAATGGCTGGGAATATGTATTTCATGCTTCTACCCACATGTTTTCAGAAAGAAAAAAAAAACAACAAAAAACCCAACAAATAAACCAGCGAAAAGCTACAACAGTTCCAGGTTTCACAAGCGTTTTGGAAAGGTTTATGCAGTTGGAAGAATGGTATCATACCAAACTAATATGCACGTGAGAGCCAAAATCCCCACTGGAAGAACTGGGTGGGAGGGGTGGAAAAGGCAGGGGAAATACACAGTAAGTGTGGCAGCTGACAAGCATATCTGCTGCCACTGTAGGTATCCTGTGCATGACAGAACTGCTGAAAACAGTGTTGATAAGAGTCTACCCCAAGATTTGGAGAGAGACGCTGACTGTATGCAACTCCCACAGTAATCACTGGGAGATGTAACTGCTTTGCTGGAGAAAAGAAAAACCAGCAGGCTATATATACATAATATACTGACTGTGTGAACTCCGCTGGGTCTTGCTTTGTCAAAGAATAGACTGAAATCCAAAGTTACGGGGAGTGTATGTTTGCATTCCTGAGCCCTGCTATCACACCCACGATGATTGCTCTTTCAATTTCAATGCCTTGCTCTTTGCCTTGCACTCTCCCATTGTTCTTAGAAAGCTGGTGGGGAATGAGCCAGCCGTGCTGCTGCTGAGCAGGATGGTGACTGCAAGGGTGTTTGACCAGGGACTGTGAGGTGCAGCAGGCTGGGAGTGGCACGTTGGAGAGAAGAGGATCCCAGACATTTACTTGACTCCGGAGCGGGCTTCTGCTGGGGCTGAAAGCAAAGGCTGCAGGGCGCAGTTGATCTGCCAGTCTTCTAGCAGTGACTGCTGCTTCCTGAGGACCGACAGGGATTCCAGCTAGGCCCCTGGTATAGATAATCCCTAAGGCAGCACAACTGCTTACAGGGGTGGTTTCCAGCATGCAGTCTTAGCAGCTAACTGTTGGGGATACCTACAAATTTATATTTGATCACTGGAAGACCCCACAAGAAAACAGAAAAGGTAGAAGCCAAAAAACAGAGATCAGTTTCTGGAGATGCAGCTACACCTTTGAACTACTCATTCTACTGCCATAGAGCAAGTAGAAAAATCTTATAAGACACACTTGAACCTTTTAAGCATCATCTCTTGGCACTAATGACCTCTCATGCATATTTATGTACAGCACTTAGCTTCATAATGGCCACTTGAAAGACATTTAATTCTTTTTTGCCCAGGAATGATGCTATGTAGAGTGTGACAAAAATGTTCCAAGGTCCAAATATTAAAATCCAGAACGGTCCTGGTATTTCCTGTATGCTCCAAAGCTACCTCCTGGGAATATACAGTTAAGAATTTATGTGCTTCTTGATTAAATGAGTATGTGTTTCCAAGCATATATACATACCCACAAGAGTTAGTAAAATCAGGTAGTTGCTACAGGGCTTCAATCAGGCTTTCCTGGAAGAATTTCAGACAGGTTCTAGGGCTTTGGTTTGGTTTGTAAAACCTTTTTGTTGCACAGAACTTAATGTTATTCATTGTACACTGAAAGCAAAATCATATGACTACAATTTCCTAAGTAACATGATTATCTTATTGATTCTTATGGGGCAAAACACTACTTTTATTGTTAATTAATACTGCTAAATCTGGTTATGCAATTCTGGATATAGGAATTTCAGTTTAATGTGTGTTTAGGAGGAAAAAGTGTAAAAATAAATGCCTTAGCTGTTTTTTTCTTTTCAGAAAGTGTGACTATAGGTATTCTTTTGTATTATCCCTGTTCCGAACTACTACAGGAAATAAAAACTATTATCACTTTTCATCAGGGAGAAAGAAATACAGATAAATGTTTTTTTCACAGGGCATTTTTGTTTCATTAATAAGCCTTAAGTAGCTGAACAGAAATGCACAAGACAGAGTAACACAATCCTGCTGTTTCAGAATCAAAGTAATTGTATGGATAATGAAAGGAATACTTGCAGTAATTTCAACGGCTTTCGTTCTTGTTTTAAGTGGAAATGTATCATGAAATTCTTACACAGAGGGCATATAAATAATATTGTGTGTGCCCCATGGAAAAGACACTATGGGAGATTCATTAGACACTAGGACATATAACGACATCTTGATTCTTTTAGTTCTTAGCCAGTGCTCTAATGAAATTCAGACCTGCTACATCTGCTATACTACACTGTTAATTAGGTTTCTATTTATTTAGCAGATCTAGAAGTGGAAAGCAATCTATTGCCAGTGAATTGTTTGACTTCTATGCTAAGTAGGCTGCATTCCAATCCTCTGATGTTGAAACTAGCATGAATCCAACTTTCATCTCACTGCCATGTCAAATTAGCACCCAGCAGATTCTAGATACAAAGACTTTTCTTTTTTTACCCCTTTCATTTGTAAAAGTCCAACAGTTCTTGGAAGTCAGGAAACAGCAGCTAGGCAGTTTTCCTGCAATATCTCTTTCCCCTGCCTTACTTGCTACAATGGATTAAATATAGGAGATGTAGAGGCTGTGGTTTATTTATATAGAAGGAAGAATGTGATTTTAAGCAGACCATGTTCATTATGCAAAGCAAAAAATATTGATGTGCGTTCTGTAAAAGTTAGAATAAAAGACCAGCCAGCCTAAGAAACACCCAAAATGCCTTTGTGAAGTCGAGATGACTTTTGCACATGCTTTGCCCTTTTCTATTTCTATCTGTATCCTGCAATATATTGCAGCATCTAAACTTGACGTTGTGTGTGACTTACTCCTATCTTGCAGTGTCAATAGAGACACTGGATTGTGAAAGTGCAAAATAAAGCCAGATGAAATTAGAAAATAAACTGGCTAAAAATGAAGCCATTAATCATAGCGTGCTGCACTGCCTGAGCTACAGTGTGTTAGAGAGGGGTGTGAGAATGCAAACTTACTCCCAGCCTTTGGAGTTTGCCTTGAACTTTGGGGGTTTTCTAAAATCCAGATAGGAAGTTTGAATGTGATTTTTGGATCAGGATAGTCCTAAACAAGCCAC
Organism: Loriculus beryllinus; assembly: GCA_039877255.1. Lineage (NCBI taxonomy): Eukaryota > Metazoa > Chordata > Aves > Psittaciformes > Psittacidae > Loriculus > Loriculus beryllinus. The sequence continues at coordinate 45,183 of JBCJKH010072625.1, read as the reverse complement.
TATTATACAGTGAGAAAGCAAAATGCTGTACTGAACTTTAGCAAAGCGATGACACAGCTGATCTCCTACAGGACTGGTATTTGCAGAGCATCCTTGTTAAAATTCTTATCATAGGCAAGGTGCTGGTTTTGAGTAATTTATGATTTAAATCGGAGTAATACAGTATACAGCACAGCAGCATACGAGAGCTGCGTCTAGGAGCACACTGGTGGTAGTGTTTGCAAAAGAATAGCTCCTTTCAGAGGAGAAGAACTAAATCTCTTTTGCAAGACCCAATGATATTTTTGGAAAAATGTTTTGGATTTCAGGTCTGAAACCTGAAAGTTCGAAGGACTGAACTTTGGGTGAAGTACTGGTTGAAAAGCACTCTGTGTGAGTTTAGCTTTATTGTGTGGATCGATTAATGGCTTGACAGTCATAAAATATTAATTTTTTTTACTATTAATTTTAATATTAAAATATTAAAAATATTTTTTAAAACTGAAGATCTGATACTTGGAAAGAAAGTTCAAAGCCAGGACTCAGACAACAGGAGCAGAAAGAAGAAGAGATCTGAAGGAGACAATGTGGGAGAGAAAGTTGAATAGGAAGGTTAAATGTGCAGGTCTCAACTCAGGAGAGAAAATCCAGGCAGAGCCAAGACAAGTCCATACTTCTTTTCTGATTTAAAATCACTGCTGTCCATCTTTCTGCTGTTTGAGGGTGTGGGATTGCCTTTTTTGTTCTGTTTTTCAGTGATTCCTATTTTCTCCACTATGTTATTATTTCTTTAGTATGTTCTTCTCTTTCACCTTTGGGAAAGGCACCCTAATAAACTGGTAATTTTAAGTCTGGGGAAAAGAAAGCCCACAGCATATTGATATGCTTAGTGGACTCAGCTGTGACATGGATTCCCTAGTGCTCCCTGGAAGCCTCCATTCTTACAGCTCAGTGTTTCATCATGGTAGAAAAAAGGAAACAGAGTGAGTGAGTCAGGGTAATTTTCCTATTTTTTTTTTAAGTTGTTTTCCTAGGTTCCTGGCATATTCAAAAGGACTACTTAACAAAGCATGCCATTAAGTAAATGCTGCATTTGTAATGGTTATGTTTGAACTGTTGATAGTCAGGAATGGGAAAGACTATAAAATAGGATTTATTCATCTTTTCCAGTGTTCATAGAACTGAATGAACTGAAACAAACAGCTGAGGTTAGAGGCAGAAATCTGAAGGCTGGAGTTCTGATAATGAAGCTCTGCGATGTATAAGCATGTCTTCTGATGGTTTGGAATAAAACCATGAGTTTCAAGAGCCTTAAATACACCTGGCCTGCAGTTTTTCCAAACCGATAGATTATCTGCATACCCATATGAAACAGTTGCCAGAAAGACTTCTGCTTATTACGAACTGTTCGGAATCTTCCTGTAAGTTGCCAGAGCTGAATCTCAGCCACAGCGCCCCTTGTTTCTGCCCAGCTGGGAAAATTCGGCTTTATCATGTCTGTCCCTGGGCGCCTTGGGTGCATGGTACAGCACATACAGTACATCCTCTCTTGCTGATTGTTTCTGCCCCAGTTCAGAGGGGGCAGGGAGCTCATCACGCAAACAAAGCTGCTGTAGTGCTCCTCTTTCTGATCAAGTTACACACTTGTGTCTTATTTTCTGCAGCAGCATAAAAAAGGAGTTTGTCTAAACTCCCGTATGCAACCAACAGATGCTTGTGACCATAGATGTTCCATAATCAACGAATGATAACTTGTAAAATCTTTAAACCTGCAGAAAGAATTCAGAATTTCAGCAAATCTCTGTCGTATCTGGCTGCTCATTTCCATTGGAAAAAATTGCCAGTTGTGCACAAACTCCATCTGTTCTTATGGAGTAATATGTATATGGTTGGGAGGGATATTTGAGCAGTGTTATCGGAAAAAAAAACTGAATACAGGATCAGGATTCCATTTGATGCACAGGGGAGGCTGCAATAATCAACAATTCAACTTTCTGTGAAAATGTTGGCAGAAAAAATTGATCCTTAAAGTCTAATGTACTCCTTGAAAGAAATTTGGTAAGCTATTTAAATTATGCCCCCATTTTACAATGCTATGTAATCTGTCATACAAACTACACCTCTAATTCTTGCCTATGCAGATGTTGTACTAAAATGCGTCTCGGTACTAAAACAAGGTACAGAATTTACTGAATTGTGAAACAATAGGCAGAGAGCTACGGTGCCATTTCATGATGTGACTGACATAACTCAGATTAATCACTCTTCTGGTCTGTGATACATAGACACAGATCTTCTAATACCAAGATTTAGTGGAGGAACATCCAAAGCATGAGCGAGGACAGTAAAGTGTAATTTTAATTGTAGGAAAGATGAAGGATATGTGGAAGAATAACAGGAGGTGTATGTCTCTTAATTTGTGCTCCTTACTTCTGCTACTTAATTCCTTTTTAATAGGGGTAGTTAAAATAAGATGTGAACTTTAACTCTCAGTGTGCTAGGAAACAGCAGCCAGTAGGCTGCGTTATCGTAAGAGACCAACAGGCACCCCAGAAACCTGTATGCTTCTTTGGGTCTGATGCAGTTCTGTGGAGCTGCAGAAAGCCCCTGGTGTAATGATGTCTGTGCCAGGAGATCCAAATGGATCAGAGAAACAGTGAAGATGGGGGAGGAGAGGAAGCGTTGAGCTTTACTTTCCACAAAATAGGGCCTCTGGAAAGAAGATGGTGCCAAAATCTCTGCTTTTGTTGTTATGTGCTTTAAAAAGTCCTTTATAGTTCAGACAAGAAAGATCCTTGTCCTGGCAAGCTTACATGCTAATTGAAACCTTTGTGTGTCCGCACAACACAGCAAAATGGAGAGCTGTAGTGACAGTGGGAATACTATAACATTGGTCAGCTCAAAAGATGAATTTCAAGTGTATGAACTGTAAGAAAAAGGTGTATATTACTGCAGGACAAGGGGTTATGTGGTGTGGGGAAGCTGACCAGGCTAGCACAGCTAAGGAGGAGTGGCACCATGGGAGAAGTCCAGATAACTGGGCAGGAAAGAAATTTATCAGGAAGCTCGGAGAGTCAGGAGTTGTGAGATAAATGAAAAGAGATGTAGCAGAACAACAAACAGAGTAGAGCTGATTATTTTAATTATATGTTTGGAGTACCAGGTAAAAGGAATAAGGAAGTTGTGGCCACTTGAGTGGCTTTATAGGGATCATCTGGGGCTTAGAGGCAAAAGGAAGGGGAGAAGTTGAACTGTGAAGAAGTAGTAAGAGATTTAAGGAAGGAGGACTCTTCACTAGGGACTGTAGTGACAGGACAAGGCACAATGGGTTAAAACTTAAACAGGGGAAGTTTAGATTGGATATAAGGAAGAAATTATTTACTGCAAGGGTGGTGAGGCACTGGAATGGGTTGCCCAAGGAAACTGTGAATGCTCCATCCCTGGCAGTGTTCAAGGTCAGGCTGGACAGAGCCTTGGGTGACATGGTTTAGTGTGAGGTGTCCCTGCCCATGGCAG
>JBCJKH010072625.1:0-36359 GCA_039877255.1 Loriculus beryllinus | reverse complement strand
TTTACATATATATACATATACAGACAATATTCAGTATCTGTGTATTTGTGTACATACACACACTACTACACATTATTATACTTACAGATTCACACTTAAAGAAATACATATATCTGTATGGGAAGCCAAAGGCTTCCTTCTCTTTTATCAGGCTTTTCTAAATTTTGGGAATCTTTTCGTTGGCAGTTTAATTAGTATACTATGCACTAACTTTAAATTATGATCTTACTGTAACAGGTGGTTTACACATAACAGAAAGAAACGATTTTTACCAGTGATACCATAATCCAAATAGATGTAGTAGATAAGAAGAGAGAAAAATAGTTATTCTCCACTAATGAGACATTTAATGAGACTTGGGGATTACATCTGCATTGAGAAATTAAGCAGTGCCAGGGAGTGCATCCTGCTGTCATGGTCTTCAAGTGTTAGAAGAGCCCCAGGACATTTTATCCTGGAGACCAACTAGCACTTTCCCAAAGACTTCCTGGGCACTGTTTGGTAGGTGACCACACTGCACTGGATGAAATCTTAACTGTATGAACATGGTCAGCTTAGTGTGCTTGGCATTACAGTCAGTTGACATTAAATCCAGATTCTTCTTGTCTCATTCCAGTGCCTTTCTACATAATTTCCCTCATTTATATGACATTATTCTTAAAAATCCCCCTGGTAAAATGACTAAGGCAGTGCTTAAAGAAGAAAACAACCCTTTTTGTTTTCCTCAGGCAAACCACAAAATGTTAATCGATTTGTTTGTTTCCTGCTTTGACAATTACTTTTTTTGTTGTTTTTGTGAAAACCAAGATGAGAAATGAAATAAAACAAAAGATAACTGATTCAGAAATAAACTTCTAGAATGCTCCAAAATGAGCTCATATAATAAGTATTCAACTTACGAACATTGATATTTGGTGGAATTCCACTTACGTGAACAAATTCAGTTCACCGAGGTTAGGACTAACTAAGCCAAAATGATCTTCAGGAAGGAACGATGCCTGAGGTTTCTGTAGGCTTCCTTCATTGATTTCATTCCTGCTATTCAACAGTTTTCCAAACAAAAGTTCTCACAATTTGCCAAAGGAAAAAAATCCTTGACAAATTAGCAATGGTTATTGCATATAAAATGGCAGAAATTGAATGGTGACGAATTAAACTGTTCTGATATAGGAGCTATATATTCTTGAAATAACAGTACAGGCTCCAATAGTTTAGTCTGTATTCTTCTTTAAAAAATTCTGCAGGTTTTCCCTTTCAAATAATCAGTTTCTATTTATAAAGTGTGCAAATTCTGCTGGCAAAAGTAACAGGTAAAAAAACAGTTACCAAACTGAAGCCTGTTCTTTTGCCCTTTCCCATTTACATGGAGAAACTCAAACAGGAGAAAGCAGGGTAAGAAAAATATTGTGCTTGGAGAGGAAAACTCTCCCAAATCCACCTTCCTTCTTCCTAAATTAGCACTGTTGATATTGGAAGCTGCTTGCCTGGAAGAACAACTGCTAACCTCTTGATGATTTATAAAGAAATCTGGTGTTGATTTGTGAAGCGGGAGGAATGATGTTCTGTTTTACTCCACAAGCATCTCACAGCTTTCCTGCTACAAGACTCAACCCTTAGAGGAGTTCTGTACCTAAGGTAAATACATCTTTGTGTCTAGAAGTGGGCTCGGGTTCCTTCATCAATTAATTGATGAAGGTTAGGCACGTGAGGGATATTTCTGGAAACTAGACTGGCAGGGAGTATTAGAAGAAGTACACTCGTGAATGTTCACACTATGAATGTGAACACTGCTTATGTATGAGAAGAGCATACAGAATATCTTTTAAGAAATTTCTCTTAGGACATCTTACGCTAGACCTCTAAGAACTCTGGTAACTGTGGCTTCAGCACTGTGTATGCTCTCTGCTAGGAGCTCTAGGTATATCCCATCAGCAGAAATTGAGGCATCGGTGCATATAGGAGACAGACAACTGTCATGTTATACACTTAAATCAGTTGTTCTGGCACCAAAGAGGAATATTATAGCCACGTACATCAAACTCACTAAAATATTAATTGCCTTTTAGATTTCCTTTCAGTTCAGTGCCACCCATGGAGATACACCTTTTCCATCTGTGAGAGGACTGTTACACTAGCATGGAAACCAGGTAGATTTGTCATAGCTCAGGCAGAATGGCAGTTTCCCTTTAGAATGCTATGATTCAGCTGCAGGAAATTTATTTTGGGAAGGAAAAAAGTAAATTTATGCAGGAATCCATTTGGAAGAATCCCAGCCTAAAGATTAGCATGGAAAGTACTTAAAAACACATGGCTGCACCTCAGTGCTTTCAGATAAAATGTGACAAGCTTCAGAATCAGCCTTAGGGAAAGGAAGGTTGCTCACCACAAAAGATGAGTGTTGAGAGAGCTTACTGGCAATTTCCACTGGTGTGGTGGTGTGGATTCAGGGGTTTTATCCTTATATATATCCTTTTTATCCTTTATATATCTTGTGAAATTTCTGAATTTGAGCAAAATCTAGACAATGGAAAAGAGTAAGAAAAAATGTGAACTAAGTTCTTCATGTAGCAATCCGCTAACTGGGAATTTCTACTGTTGGAAATCTTAACCTGTTCGGTAATCCCAACAGCACTGGGATTTGGGTCCTACAATCAGTTCCATGACCTTCTTTTTGTTTTTCCTGAGGAATCTGGACTAAGTCTGAGTCCGTAGGACTCTGGTTCAAGAGAGTGAAGAATGTGCTCCTACCCTTGGTTCTCTGAGGCAAAACTTCACAAGGCAGAAGCTCACTGGGTAACTGTGGTCTGGCCTTGAAGAGTCCACTAAAAGCGTTACAGTTTTATTTGTGCTTTTTCATCTTCTTGAAGCAGAGCTTATTCTAATAGCATAGAAATCTGTGGATGCAAATGGATTTCAAGGGAAGAAAATAGAAGCTCAGCTTAGATAACTAGTTTATGTTTTATATTTTATTTAAAGAATGAGAGCTGGCTAATTCATAGGCCAGAAGCCCAGCTGGTCTAGACAGGACTTTCTAGTTCTTCACACAGGCCATTTTCTACAGAAACTTCTGAGACTGGAGCAAGAGGCTCGTCCTTAACATTAGCATGCTGGGCTGAGATGCAGCTGGTGGGTGCATGTGTACGGTGTGCCTCTTAAGCTTGTTATCTTTGTAAATTCTTGTACTTCCCTGTGCATTTCCTTTTGGGCAGATGACAGTTTAATTGCTTTCCTCATCATTAACATGGAGCTCCTGGAGGCTACAACCTCTTTAGCTTTTGGGATTTTGGGTTGGTTTTTTGGGGTGGTTACTTTTCCAGTGTTATAAATTAAGGTCTTTTACTGGACTCTGACATACTTGCTCCCTCAGTTAGGCCTGTGATGCATCCAACTTTCTTATCCCTAAAAAATACTTTTAATCACCTTGGATTGTGTGTCACTTTTTCCCTCCTCTTTTCAGGGTGTTAAATGCTTAAAGGGAGCAAATAAAAATCCTATGCAGGCCAAGGTATCTGTTAACTTTGTTTTTTCCTTACTGTCCTCCATAGTTTTCTACTATGTCTGTTTCTACTATCACAACAGTCTTCAGTGTTGTCCCCAGCTTTTCTGTTCTTCATTTCCAGTTCTTCCTTCTTCAAAGCTTATTCAAGTATCTCATCTGCCTGCTGCTCCTTTTACCAACATTTACCATTGATGCATTTTTTCATTCACCTATGACTACTACTGCATCCTGTACATGTATCTATAGAAGGAAGTCCTTCTTCCCCTCTCTGCAAATCCACCCAAAGAGGCAAGTCATACAGATGTGCAGCTATGTTTCACTAATATCCCATGGAAGTGCTTCAATCTGCTCAGGCCAGGTAAATCCAGGTAAGTGTGCAATCTTCCCAGTTAAGAGAAAACTGAGATTTTTTGATCACTTTAAAGTATAAGAGATTCAAGTACTTCAGTAATATCTAGAATTGTATCTGTGGTAAAAACTGGCAATGCAGAGTTACAGAAAAAATACCCTCAAAACACAAGACCCAAGCAAGAGGGAGAAGATGCAGGTTACAGGATAAAAGACTGAACAAAAGTGATGCAATTTCAGTTGTCAAATATTATCTTTTTTATTAGGTTATATGCAACTTTAGTGTCTTGGGATCTGCTAAGCAAAATTTTTTACACTTAACCCTTGGTTATCACAGCCAAAGTCACTGAAAATAGCAAAGTCAGTATCTGAAGATCATAATAACTTTAGAATTAAAAGTAGATGGCTTTATTGGATTTAATTACATATGAAATTGAAACCTTGAAAACAAAGTACATTAAAAACATGACCATATTTATTATGAAATTCAGATAAGCGTATTATAAATAAGAAAAAATAATAGAGCCTAGACAGTGTAATACTATTAAATCTGAAGAGCTGAGTTAACACCCTGCAATTGCTTCAGTAAGTTTTTCAATGATAACATGAAAGCATGTTTTAAGATCTCATGAATGTTAATTTACTGTTCGACTTGTATAACGTAGGGCCCTCTCTGCCACAGCTACTTGCGCATTACCTAATAAAAAGGAGCAGAAGGAAAGGAGAGATGATTCAAGTTGAAAAGATGACTTCTTGACAACACAGTATTAAAAGAATTAATACATCCATATTTCAGTTCTAATATTTTAATGCAATATAATCTTCATCTATAAAAAGCATGTTCCTTAAGTTAGTTTTAAACTACCCATTCTGAAAATAAATTTCTATTCCAGTACATCTAGTTGTAATCTCAGTAAATTCCACCTAATTTAAAAAAATGCCAGTTTACTTTCTAGAGATTCCCCTAGTCTCATAAAAGCTAACCCTCATAAAATCTAACCCTCCTAAATACACGTACTGCAGGTAGCAAAATCATAGCAAAACCAGTTTCATTTAATTATTTGACTTGTAACTCAAATCATAAGTAACTGCACCTGGTACCATACAAAAAAAATCCCAAACATATCATGTTTATTACGACTGATGTTACAGGAAACTTGTGCAGGATAAAAGCTTTGCCTTTTCTTCATTACTGAAAACGCAAATCCAGCTAAGGCTATTTAGAAAAGCTTTCATTTTTCAATTAACATGTTTTATTTCAATTTTATTCAGAGCTGAAACAAGAGTTACATTTGCAGCTGACGAAAGCAAAGATGAAACTTTGTTCTTTCTTTTGTGCCCAGCCATACAATTTAATTTTCTCCTGGCAACGGATTTTAAATCTCTTTGCCATTTTTTTTATGGGAACTGTTTTAGTAAGTGCCGACATTAGAGCTGACAAAGCTTTGTGTGTGTTTCTTTTTTTTTCCTTTTGCCTGGTTTCTGTGTCTGTGTGTGCAGGCATGCATTCATTAACGTAATTCCTCAACATTCAACAAGACTGCATCATAAACCAGAGGAAAAAAGCCTCATAAATATTTAGCTCCTCCATCTACCTTCCAAAACTAAAGTGAAAAAGAGTATTTAGTGAGGACTTGCTTTGAATTAATCTGCATATGAACTGAAAGGGGGTACAAAAGGATGAAAAGATGGTGGAAATGAGCATACAAACCCTCTAGTCTCCAGGGGGCCATTCATCTTGTTCTTGTCAATACAATCTCAGTCTCACTGCTTGGCTGCTTTCTGTGCATGACCCAACAGACTACTTTTGCAAAGACAACGTTGCAAAGGATGTACGTGCTGTCTTCCTAGTTTTGTTCTATCGGGTAATTTTTCAAAAGGAGAACCAAATATCTCATGTTTCGGAAGCTGCAGAAATTTCTCTAAATGTTTCTACTTGCTTGTGGTCCATATGCTGACATATATGCACATAAAAGGGCAAGTAGGTTATATGAAAACTGGGTTTACGTAATTTACAATGAACAAGAGGTAATGAGATCACAATGTAGCTTAAAACGTTATTATCTGTTGTACAGCTACAGAACTATGCAATTTGGACCAACTGCTGTATATATTTCTATATAAAACTCCACTATGTCCAACAACCACCATCAAAAATTCTAAATCAGAGGAAAAAAAAAACCCCAGAACATTAATAAACCTTTGTATTTAATGTATTTTCATAATTGAACAGTCACAGAGTCGTTTAGGTTGGAAGGGACCTCTTGAGACCATCTAGTTAAATCCACACATGGAATTCTGCATTTTTGGTTTTTCACTTTCATTTAAAAAATGTAATACATTCAATAATTATTTTTTATTTCATGATCTGAGATCAAATTAATTTTGAAGGACTATGTCACACCACCTACATGAATGACCTGTGATCTACAATGGCTGTGCTTAGGTATCCTTTTCAACCAAAAGGACATAAAGGCCACGAACCAGTAAAGTCTGTAATTAAGACACATAGAATGATTTTGTACATAATTCTTGAGCACAGGCAGCCAAAAGAACAGTTTTTTGGTTGTTGTGAGGACAAAGTTATAATGAAATACTGTAATTCGATTAATCAAGATCCACACCAATCATATGAATTATAGGAGAATTACATCAATACTATATGCAAAATGATCATTTTAGTCACGTAATATTTACTTGTCTTACTACATTGCTAAGCTTCTATTTTGTACTTGTTATAACAGAAAAATCCAAGTATATACTTCTTTCAAATTAATCTCTATTTCAGTCTCCTCCTTAAATGCAAAGAGCTGGTTTTTGTTTCCAGACCTCCCAAACCCCTATAACTGGAGCAAAATAGTGAACATTATCAATGTGGCATCAAGGTACAACACTGAGCATGCAAGCTGCTATGACTCCCCCACTAATCACCTGTTGTCAATCTAACACAAAGGACTCCGCCTATGCTGACAAACTTCTAATGAAGTACCAAGATGTATCTGTAGCCAGAGGGATAATTGATTTCACTACTAACCTGTAAGACAGGTGCATGCAAACTTTGAAATGGGACAAAAGATCAATTATGCCTCTAGTAATGAAAATCAGATGGATAGCTATAAATAGACTACCTGGAAGGAAACCTGAAGTAGGGAGTATACTTTAATTGACTTGTTAGGGGGAAAACCACCTTCTGGCATGAAAATAAGCCATTTGGTTAGCTACATCATGACTTTTTAAAAGCAAGTAGAAAAATCCCAGCGATCGGGAAATGCTTTAAGTCAAACAACATCATCTCTCCCTTTCTAACAGAGAAGCGGTTTGCCAGCTTCTCAACTAACAGTGAGTTTCCAGACCTTTCCAGGGTAGAAAGAAGGGCGGCTGCCCAATTTGGATTACTTAAAACCCATTCTCATGCTAACCTTCTTTAATCAAAAGAGAATTACAAAAAATTAAGATAACTTTTTTCCTGCCTTGCCTTAAATCTGTATTTCCTGCCACAACCTGTTGGGGTTTTGAGCATATTGTCAAACCAGACTAAATATTCCTTTGCTAGTACACAACAAAACAGTACTGTTACACAAACTGGATAGCAGACTATACTCTGTGGGAAACTTATTTTTGCATTTCTCTAATCCTTAAGCTTATATGGTAATAGTTCTTCAGTCCTATCAGGATTTGGGGTGTGCAGAGGCATGTGAGCATGCAAAAGAGACGCAACTGTCATACCTGTTCTGTAATAAACCAACCTGCCATCAGTGTAATAACCTTTGACAAGTTATGTAAAGATCTGAAAGTTAAAGAAAATTGCCCATGAACAGTATTTTTAAACAAACACAATACCATAAGAGATGTTAACATTTCAATGATCATCTTTATTTATGAATGATACAATAAATTCCATAATATAAAGCTGCTTGTTAAGTAAAGAGGCCTTGAAAACTTCTAAAAGTTGTAAGAAAAGTTTTAACATGCACATGGAAACTTCTCATGTTCTAAATGAACAGGAATACCTAGACTGATGTGAACTGGATCTGTACAAAAGTAATTTGAATCTACAGGAAATGCATCGTGTTTCCCTTCCCTATGTTTCAGTCACAATCAGAGCCCAAGCATGAAACATTTCAAACTAGGAACAATAATAAAAATAAATGAGAATTTGAGAGATGGCCAGCAGCTTCAAAGTGCCATTTTCACACACTTCAAATTTAACTGCTGTGTTTTTTTATCAGACCACTCTATCTAAACCAGAGTGATTACACCATAGTGAACTTTTCAGCCTCCTCCCTTACTCCTCTACTTTGTTGTCTATCCAAAACAGTAGACTTGATGAAAGTAAAATACTACCAACCACACTTCTGAAAGTCAAAACTAGGGAATGACCACATTACCTTCAACAGAGTCATTTAGTTCTCATGAAAATCCTGTGCCCAAGCTGTTGCTCAGACTATTCTGGGAGCAAAAGTGGTTAACAGAAAAACGTTTCTGCATGCTTACAGTGAGATTCAGCTGACTGACCGTTCGCCAGGGCCACTCCACACATCCAAAAGGTGTAAGAGACATCTGCACAGAGCTGGTAAATGTTACACAAGAACTACAAAAGAAAAGCGACCTTCTGGAGGCTCAAGTGGAATACCATAAGGCAAGTGAATTCCATTCTTCATTGTGCTTGTAAACTTGTAACTATGACTTACTGTAATCAAGCAGTGAACCATAATAATATACGAATAACCAGATGAACGAATAATAACCAGATGCAGTATTAGCTAGGTGCAATCATATGATCTTGTACAAAGTGACCATAGCTCAAAATGAGTTAGAGCTCTTCAGTTAGTTTACAACCCAGAAATATTCACCTTATCACTCTGAACCCGAGTTGTGTTTTACCAATTGTCCTTTGAGCTTCTGTGACAGTCAAGTAGGGACTTATGATGTACCAGCCTACAAATGCCAACAAAGATGGTACAAGATTTGGGATATTATATTTAGCAATGGTCAATTCGGTACCTCCACAGAGCTAGGCAACACTTGCAGTAATACACACTCACTGCTAATCCCGCTTCTGCAATGCATGGCACAGGCAGACTCACATAGCGTTTCCATGAGTTCTCCAAAATGAAAAGGCCAGAAACCATTGCAAATTCTCCCCTATGCAAGCTGAGAGCTGTACAGCTACTGTAGCAGTTTTGCTACTGCACAGATGGAAAGTGTAGTATCGAGCACACTATCTGAAGCTATAGGACTGTGCAAGGGATTAAAAACATGGATGGCCTCTTTTAGCAAGCTAGTAAGAGTATTGATTGCTCATGATCCAGTAGTAAAATGCATAAAACCAATGCCAGTGTTTATAAATTACAAGATATAGAGAAGTTCATAAGCTTAGAGGTAAAATACACCTTCAAAATACAGGACTCAAATATGTTCTGTGAATGATTAGGTTGTTTTTTCCCCCAAGGTTTTAAATTTGTGTTCTTATGAATGAGCTAATAAAGTTGGTAAATTTTATGTTTTCAATGTAGTACCTCAATTTAGCTTTCTCTCTAATTGCTGGCAATTTTTTTTCTTTTCTATGCTTTCTTGGATTGCTTTTCTTTCCCTCCTTCTCACCATCTTCTGCCTTTCTTAGCAACATCATAGTAAAACTGGCAGACATGAGACTTCATTTTCATCTCCTACTAAAGAATGTGAAATTAAACCAATCTAAACTTTGGTTTTAATCTAGAGAGATTTCTTGGGAGCCTAGCAGAACCAGCACCCTCTCTAGACAGACACACCTTTTCTTGTTGCTCAGATGCTTGTCTTTGCTGGAGACAAGTCTATATAGTAGTACATAAAGAGGTTTAGTCTGGGTATTAGGAAAAATTTCTTCACCAAAAGGTGATCAGGCACTGGAACAGGTGTCCCAGGGAAGTGGTGGAATCAATGTCCCTGGAAGTGTTCAAAAAATCATTGAGATGAGGCCTTTAATGACATGGATTAGTGGTGATTTTGACAGTCCTGGGGTAATGGTTGGACTTGATGATCTTAAAGGTCTTTTCCAACCAGGTTGATTCTACAGTTCTACAATTCTACGTACAGACATTACACACCCATGGAAACTGCCCACTTAAAAATGTTATCTACGTCAATCTTGAACACTGATGTAAAACATTCGACTATATATTGATTGGTATCTTTTCTGTGACTGTGGTGAACTGGTTAATTAGATAAGGTGAAGCCCAACAGAGATGCCGATGCTTTCCCTTATTACAGAGTCAAACAAAATGTGTCACATTTTATTAAGCAGAATTTAGGCTCCTCCATCCTATCTGTCTAGGAGTAGCTTCAGGTATATGGCGCACGTACCTTACTGGAGTACGTACCTTACCAAAGTACGTATTTGTTTCAACCTGAGGAATGATGAATTTTAGCAGGATTGATACTGTTGGTTACTATACCCTTCTTCACAGTTGTTGTACAGCTTGAAGTATGTTAAGTATAAAAGATACAAATCTGAATCCTCCCAGACTAAGATGTGTTAAAACACCTATCTTCCACTTCTTCAGCAATTTCTTAGCATCAGTAGAGGAGAAATTTAGGCATTGTCTCTTCCAAGATTATATACAGCACTCAAAGCTCCCTTTTTGGACTAAGCAGACACTGCTGTCTGCTTATTACTTTGAATGATGCACTACTATGGCTTCTGTTTGAAAAGTTACCTGTCGGCTTGGCTTAATGTCAAAGAAAGTATATTTTTGTTGTCAGACACATCACAGAATCTCAATGCAACTGGTTCTTGAGATTTTTTCAGTCTAGCTCTAGATCTTGCTTTGTTCAAGTGTTAATCACCTTGCAGAGATGAATGAATTTCAGATGTTCAGCTGGTAGTGGCCACGTCTGACTGCTGCCTTACTCTTATAGCAGCTACAATCTTGTACATCCTGAATGACTCAATACTGAATCACAAACACAGTATTTTTTTTTCTTGAGAGAATGCAATGGGTAAGGAAGAATTACTTCTTTTGCTAAAGAGTAGTAGTATAGCACATTGGTATCTTCCTGTTAGAGGAAGCATTGCTGAAGGCTGATAACACCCTACTGTATACACCCATGATGTGGTCAACAGAGATGCTGGAAATAACAGACAATACTTTAACTTAAGGGTAGGCTTCCCAGTAGTCATCAGCCTTAAGCTCTCCTATTTCCCAAGGTGCTATCAGCTATAAACATTATAGCAGTAATTGAATTTGCTTTTTATGATCATTGCAGGGTTTTACTGTAATATACAGAGGCTGTTGCTGTCATTATCATAATTTTTCTTACTTCAAGATTACATTAATGCAATAAAACTTAATCTTAAAAGAGAAGCCGCTGGAGAATACTACAGGTTACATGATACAAGGACTACCTAGACAAAAACGTAAGAGGGACTTCTGCTTGTGTCCCGACAGAAGTTAAGGTGCTGGGTAGCTACTAAAGACCCTCATGTCACTAAGTTACCTTGAAACAAATCAACCACCCTTCCTCCCATCCTTAACATCAATAGCACACAACCTCTTCCCCTTACCCACAGGATATGTTCACCCAGTTTCATGTTCCCCCCCCACCCTCTTTCTTCCCCCATGGGAAAGTTCCATATAGTGCAAGAGTATTTCTAATGCCTCTGTAGATCAGGCTGCAGACCCACCACTTCTGGTGGGAGCTATACCTTCTCACAGCTCTTTAACCTGAACTAATTCAACTTTCATCTCCCACACACTCTTATAACACCCTTTCCTGGGATGTTACAGTGTGGGAAGGTAGAGGCAGAGAGAAGAATGGAAGGTATGCTGAGAGGGGCTTTTAAGTAGTGTTTTTGTTTTTACTGTATAACTGATGATGAAAGATATCATGCTGACTTACTTATGTAAAACAAATGGTGTGTTATCTACATTTTGGTAAAGCATTTGGCTTTTCTAATATTTTTTCCCCATTATTTAAATTCAAAGTCTTGATATATTTATGGAAAAAGCAAGAATGAGAATTTTTCTTAAGTGAGTCATTCATGCCTAATTCTGTGAGCAGTTTCAGCACATATTGTTGCCTCAATTTCTGTAAAGTTCAGACTGAGAAAACAATTCAGATTAACACAGAGGAGTCAGAGAGTAATTCCTCAATAACTGGTGGTGTGCACCAGCTTATTCTCTGGTAAATGAGTACAAAATAGCTTAGGGTAAGATATATTGTTCCTATTAGTAGGTAAGACAACTGCAAGCACTGGAAGCACTTTATGTGCAGGAAGCAATAATGAGGTGGTATGGGAGCAGCTGCACCAAAGCTGCCGAAAAGCAGTCTTTGTATGCTATTTTTACTGTGCAAATCAGCAGTCCACAACAATTATTCTAAAATTATCTAAGTTCATCTAATTTTAAGATGAAAGCCTGCTCTCAAAGACACCCTTAATCAAACTGAAGGTTTTGACAGCAAGTTTTCTCAGGGTTAAAAACAGCCTTCTGTCACTGGTTAAAAATAAGCAAACAAAAGGCTTCAAAACTGCTTCAGACTGATATATGATAAATAAAATGATGGCAATTTTGTTAAGCATATAAGGTTGTGTTTTAGCATTTTAAAACAAGGTTGGAAAAGAACAAACACAATCTTGTTAATAAATAGGAACTGTACTGTTTCATCACCCATAGCCATGCAGCATTGTGCTTTGGGCATGCTATTAACGAACTAAGAATCTCTATTAGAAAAAATGGTTTGCAACACTGCTACTCTTTCTTTGCTAAAGTGACAGAAGCAATAAATCAGACTCATCTTACATAAGCCTTTTATGTTTAATGTAAACAACCTCCTGCAATGCAACTGAAACTCTCATATCCAGATAATGAGTTCTGCCTGTTTAAAAGGTAAAAAATACAATAAACACTAAAAGGAATGCAATAGGCTAAGGCATTTTTACTCTTATGCGACTCACATATTCTTTACGTTTTGTCAATGCACATCTTTCAAAAAAAAAACCCAGAATAATACGGTTTGACAATACCAATGAAACTGTACACCTGTCAACATGACATGTCTGCAACTTTTTAGTGTTGGAAGTATTGCTCCTTGCGATTTACCTAACACATAAAGTTTCTCGCGTAGCATATACGAAAATATTTTATTTTTTTACAGATCAGACAATAGCCAGACTTTATACTTAGTCCTATTAAAAACAGCTGTTTTCAACGAATTAAACCAAACAATGAAGTTATTTTTACCTAGCTTTACAACACAAGCTCTACCAAGCTAACGAAAACCTCAATCGAAGCTTTCTGACGACCTCCTAAGTAATAAAAATCAAGTAAGAACACCAAGTAGCTGCACGGGGAAGGAGAAATACGTACAAGCAACCGCGTCGCGCTGCTTTGCTTCCGCGACTACACTGGATGGAGCGCGTTAATTTTGGTTCTGGCTGCCGGATGCTGCTGCTCCCATCACGTCTCCCATCCAAACCCGTCAAACAAACCACGGCTGACCCCAAAACACGCTGCCCTGTAAGCAAAGAGGGAGCCTAACTGCCTGCTGACGAGGCTCGGGCAGGAAGGCAGCGCCGCGACCGGCACCCGGATCTGACACTGCCTGCCCGACTAGGGGCATAGGGACCACCGTCGTTGCTCCAGGGTCGGCCGCACGGCTGGACAGACACCACCGCCTAAGGTTCTCCACCACCCCCGGCGGCGGCCAACCCCCAGCCCACTCTACGCCCCTCTGTGTCAAAGGCTGTCATTAAGCCGCTCCCGCAGCACACGGGCTCGGGCCGCCAGCCGACAAGAGAGCGGAGAAACGCACAGTTCCCTCCGCTTCCCCTCACCCTCCCGAAAACCCTTCCCAATCCACACACCCCGCTGCTGACTACGAACCGCTTCTGGCACGGCACCGCCCCGCCCGCAAGCGCATGCGCCTGGGCGCCTGCACCGGCCAAACCCCGTCTGCCGCGCGAGACCGCGCCCGCGTTGTAAACAGCGGGAGTACACATACGCGCGCGCGCGCGCGGCCTCCCGCCCCGGCGAGGCTGTCCCCGCCCCCGTGGGGGAAGATCACGTGACCCGGCACCGCCCGCCGTGCGGCAGGGGAAACTGACACGACTTTGTTCGGAAGAGTTCCGTGCGCGCGCCCTGCGCCGCCGCGCGCCTGCGCCGCCTGTGCGCGCGCACACGGCTCGGAACGGGGAGTGGTCGGCGGGGAGTAGGGGGGGAGAGGGGGGTCGCGAGGGAAACGGGGGGAAGAAGAGATAAAGGGCCCTTGCGCCGCACGCCCCCCTCGCCGCGTTGCCGGCCCAGGCCCCCGGGGCGGAGAGGGAGTGACCATTGGCTCCGCCAAGCGGCGCTGCCGCCGCCACCGAGTGGCGTTTACCCCGCCCCGGGCCCGCCCCCGGCACGTCCCCGCCCCTCCTGCCGCCGCCGCCGCTGCTGCTGCTGCTGGCAGCGCAGCCTGAACTGAAGCGAACTCCGGAGCGAACTGAGGAGAAGTGAGGAGGCGGCGGCGGGGCTGAGACTCACCAGCCACAGGCGGCGGCGGGAGGGCGGGCGGGCGCGAGGCGGAGCGGAGGACACGCCAGGCGCAGCGCGGCGGCAACAACAGCGGCGGCGGCGGCAACAGCGGAGAGACACCGGCGGCGGGTCCTTGGAAGCGGCAGCAGCGCCCGCCCGCCCCACTCGTCCCTTCCCTCCCCCGCCGCGGAGACAGGGGGCAGCGCGGAGAGGAGAAGCCGGGCTCGGCGTGTGTGTGCGCGGGAGGAGGAGGAGGGGGGACACACCGAGGACTGCGCCGGCCGAGGGCGCACGGAGCAGGGAAGCGGCGGCGGCAGCACCGAGAGGCGGCGGCGGGTCCTTGTGCCCGGCGAGGAGGGCGCAGCCCGCACGGGGGTTTCTATCGAGTTTCCTCTTTTTTTCGTTCCCTCGGACTCGGCGTCGGGGCTGCGTTTGTCTCCGGATTTGAATCCTCCTCCTCCTCCTCCTTCCTCGGGGAAGCTCCCCTCCCCGCCCCCTCCCCTCCCCCACCGCCTCCCCGCCCGCCCGGATCCAGCCGGGCGCCCCGTGCCGCGGTCGCGTTGCTCGGCGGAGCTGCTGCGGGCGCTCGCCGTCTCTGCGCGGGCTTGGAATATGGTTGGGGAAATGGAAACCAAGGAGAAGCCGAAGCCGAGCCCCGATTACCTGATGCAGCTGATGAACGACAAGAAGCTGATGAGCAGCCTCCCCAACTTCTGCGGGATCTTCAACCACCTCGAGAGGCTGCTGGACGAAGGTAAAGGCGCTCGCCTGGCCGTCCCCTCCCCCGCTCCGCCGCCCGGCCCGGCCTCCCCCCCGCCCCGGGCCTCCGCGCCGCTCCCGGGATCCCGCTCTGCACCCGGTCCCTGCCTGGCGGCTGGGGGGAGCCCGGGGCCTGTTTCGCTCTCCCCGCTGCTCTCCGCACGCTCTTGTGCCGTCCCCCCTGCCACCCGGGTTGGGGAGCTTAAAACAAAGGGGAAGTGTGGGTTCTCCCCGCCCTGGCCGCTGCCGTGTGGTGCCGGGGGACTCGCTGAACGGGTTGGAGGGGAAGAGGCAGCCCTGGCCGCACGGCTCCCCGCGATCCCGGGGTGTTGGGCGGGTGCTCCCCGTTGTTTTTTCTTTTCTTTCCTTCCCTTCTCCGCACCCTCTCCTAAAACCGGGGGAAGGGTAACTACCGAGCGGAGGGGAGGGAGCGGGGAGAGGAGCTCAGGAATGCGCTCTGGGGGAAGGCAGGGAGGAGGGGAAAGGCAGTCTGGCTGGCGGGTAGCGGGGTCCCGCGCGGCTCCCCTCGGGGAGCGGCCTGTGGCCCGGCTGGAGGGCCCCGGTGGGGGGAGAATGGGGGGGGGGGGGAGGGGGGCGGGAGGGTTTTCGGTTTCGAGATTTGGCAGTTCTGGAAGCTGCTTGAACTTGAATGACTAAGACGGAGGGAGCTGAGCTCTTCAACTCCAGCTTTACCCCACCCCAAAGTGGCCACAAACTAATTCTAATTTCCCTATATTGCAAGGGAAGCGAACAAATCTGTCTTTCAGCTATCCTTACCTTTTAAAGAAACTAACTTGAAAGCCTCCTACGTGTGACTTTAGTGAAGGGAAAAAAAAAAGGCAAACCCAGAAAAATTACGAAATTGCCTCGTCTGCTCCTGCCAAACGTCCAGTGCCGCCCCCAGCCCCGCTCCCGGCGAGGGGCCGTTCCGGTGGGCTCACACCACCCTCAACCCTTCTTTTTCCCGAAAGAGCTCCCATTAAGTTGTAGTTTTACAAGTAAATAATTGCAGATTAGGAAGGACAAAAAAAAAAAAGTATATGCTGGGAACTTTGTCCCATACGTCTTCTCACTGCGGTACTAGAGTTAAAAATCTGTGTTAAAAATCAACGATACACTTGTTACCAGTGATTTAAAATCTGCTTTATGCTTGGGTTCACCGGTTTGTTTTTAAAAGCATTTCATTTCTTACCACCTTAAGGAGAGTTAGAAGCACCTGTTTGTTTAATCGTATAGGTAGCTTTGTAGAATATGGTAAAGCTGTGAATTATTTACACAGCTTCAGCTTGTTTGGAATCCTAGCATGAAGTACTGAATTCTGAGATTTCACGTTAGGATTCTTGTTTGGACGTATTCTTTCTCGGTAAAAGAAGTTTGGGAAGTTGTTGACCTCAGAAGATGAAAGAGCTGGTTTTATTTGGTAGAGCAACTCCCCGCCCTCTCACAACACTGTAAAAGTGAGATAGTGACTGTAGTACGACAGAAAATAGCGTATCGAGAAAATGCTGCCTTCAGAAATAAGTGATAGAGGAGTAAAACAAGCCCAGTGAAGAATACTGAAAGATGGACTGTAGGAAGAGACATAATGGGAGATTCTATTTTTATAGTCAAGACTTGTGGTGAAGTTTGAAATCATACTGGAGCGAATACGGATGTGAAAAGTAACGCTAATGTTCTTGGTCACCACAGCAAGCACCCTCTTCAGGATAGTTAGATTTACAATAAATATCAAGAAGAAACTTGACTGAGAAGACTCTTTTTAGCATGTTATGAGGCTTAATGTTGGATTCTTAAATTCCTGAATCTCTTCAACTTACTGTATTTGCCCAGAGGAGGCCTGGAACTTTTTTTTTGTGTGTGTGTGTTTTGGAGAACAAAAGAAAGAAAAGGTATTTCCCCATACGAGAAGGACACTGAAAAAAGAATGTCTGAAATCCCCACAGTATTTGATATATTTTTAAATGCTGAAAGCTCTGGGAGTACGTTTTATGAAGTACTGAAGTTCCAAAATGGAAGCTGTTGAGACTTGCTGAAAAAGTTTAAGGATTGTGTTGGAGCTATTCTTTGCGCTCTTTAAAAGGAAGATAAAATACGTTCTGTGTTGCTAATAGTCTCAGGAAGAAGTCTGCTATCCCTTTAAGCTTTTCTGCTTTTCCTGTTTACGTTGGCAGTTGGGTGGAAGTATTGTGGAGGCAGAAAACTTTTTGGAATGTTGAAAAAAATGTTTCATGCAAATCTAGTAAATTGCTTCAAGACTTCAGCATTTGAACACTAAGGGGCGCCAGTTATTTTTTTTTCTGAGGCGTGAGGCGGGCCTCTGAGCACCATTACTGACTTAAGTAGTGAATTTAACAGATTTAATCGAAGATACCAAAGAATGACAAAATACTTGTGGATTTGTGCAAGTATTTGTATGGGCTTGCATATACTGTATGCTTACAGGCAGTATTACGTAGGTGGAATACTCAGTAGCAATGAACACTTGAGAAACTGGAACAACTGTTCTGTAAAACACCTATCTTGGTTATTAAAGGGGCATCGTGTTAAATACCTTGAACTACATGCTACTCTGACATCCTCTGAGGGGTTCAGCAATAGCAACCTGTAGGTTTGCTAGCTAGGTGTGCAAGGTTTGGAGTGCTTTAAAGTATAGTATTTAATAGGTTCATCAGTTGTTTCATGGCACCTTTGAGAATACCAAATATTAGGGGCATGTGTGTGTATATATAGACTTATATAATCTAAAAATAGAGTGTTCCTATGTAGTCTTTGCTGCCTCCCTCTCCCCCTCCCCTTAGGATTTGTTTTGCTGTTTCTGGTTTATTTTGTGCTTTAGGTATGTGTTTGAGGTTTTTTTCAGTCACTGTACAACCATCTTCCTGAAGATTTTGTTTATGCTTGAGAAGACTAATTACAATCAGCCTTTGTTTTTCATTTTGTGCTGATTGAACTGAAGAAATAAAGTTACAACCCTGAAAATTCAAACAAAATGTGGGATTGCTTTCCCTGCTGGAATACTAGGCTTTTTTTATTTTTACATGCCAGTATTTGAACAGAGCTCAGGTGGGCTTGTGTTGTGATTATTTGTAATTGTATGCACTAAGGGACAGAAATGGACCTGTTGGTCTAGATGAACAGTGCATCTAATCTGGTTAGGTTTCAGAATGTATGTCTACTTCTTTATTCTGTTTCTGTTCTGTCTGTATTACCCAAACACATTTTCCTTTCTGAACTGTGTGTTTGGTCATTGAAAATTTTAGTGCTTCTGCGTTATGGCTTTTGGTTTCGAAGATCAGCTTAAATGTGAGAGGTATATGGAAGATTTTTTTTTTTTTAAGGAAAAAAGCCTCTACTTTGTAATAAGATATGAAAGTCATAGTTTTGTTTAGATTATAAATATTTTTGCATATGTGTGCTTTCAACTTCTTATGTGTAAATAAGGCTTTTGTGGATTAACAAGGATGTTTAAAGTGCACATCATAATAACTAGGAAGCTGGATTGTTTTTATCAGACTAGTGCAAACCTGTGGGAAGAGAGGGCTCTTCCTGAATGTGGAATAGGCTGTATTTCCTGTAATTGTTTGCACCATCGAATGTGACCTGATTTTTTTACACTTCGGCTTCTCAAGATACTAACTTTTGTGGTTCTAACCTAGATTGTTTTTTTGAACAACTTGTATCTTTTTATGATCCTTTTTGTGGGATGTGAATAAAGTTGTACCTTTTTTCTTTCACTGTTTTTTTAAATAAATTGGCTGTTCCAAACTCTGCAGTTGCACTCTGACCTATTGAAATAAATAAGGTACTTTGGATTTATTCTTTCGGCAGATTTTGAACAAATAAGCCTGAACCATTAACGGAGATCTGGGTAGTGCAACTTTTGTATTTGCATTTTGTTTTCTTGAACCTGTATGTGGTTAGAATCTTGTATGTTACTGGAATGTGCACAGATCAAATCTGTAGTTTGAACTTCTCTTAAATAAGGTTTTGATGCAGGCTTTTGTAGGAACTAATTTTTCCTCTGTAAACTGTACCTCAACGGTTTCTTCCTCCTGTCAAGCTTATGTTGAAGGTGACTTAAAGTGAGTCTACCTTTAACGTGAATTAAGCCTTGCATATAGCTGTTGGAGATAGATCTGATTTTGTGACAAATAGGCTGACTCTTTTTGACTAGCAGTTACAACAAGGCTAGCTGTAGAAACATCTAGGTAGGGATTAAGTAGGATAATTTTTTCTTGGGCGTTCCGCGCTCTGCTGTGCTCACTGAGTAAAGTGTGTGTGAACTTGCAGAACCCAGTGACCAAAACTGCAGTTTTCTTGTCAGTCTTATTGTCTAAACCAAATTGTCAACGTAAGTTAGGACTGAAGAGCTGTGTTCTGGTCGTGTAAGTAAGTTCTCCCTGAGAAGTTACCTAGTTACTTTTGTACGTGGCGTTATTGTTTGTGATTATGTAAATGTAGCTGATGCTTAGCTAGGGTTTTGCTGACTTGTCAGATTTGGTGTAGGGGCATTGGCCACATTAGCATGTCTGGTTTTCAGTTGTATCAGATATTGCAATAAAACCCCATTATTTTGTTGCAAACCATGCCTCTTAATACAGAGTTAGGAGATGAGTATTATTTAGGATGAAGGCCTTATGATAGGTGCTTGCCCAGAGTCTTAAACTAATTTTAGACTTTGAGTTGTAATGCTAAAATTGCACAAAACAGCGTGTGACAAGAGTATTGAGTATTTCTTGTGTGCTTTGAATATGGTTCTTTAATTCTCTCTACATCTTAATGTCTGAGGCATTTTTCTGATTTATAGCTGTCTTGTAAAAATGAGGGTGTAAAGCTTTTAGAGCTTAAGTGTTTGAAAACTTCGTAAGAATTGTTCTGAGGGGTGGGTGGGTTTTATTTATAATTCCTTGGGAGCCTCTTAAAAGCATCAAAACAGAAGTTCCATGGCACTTAAGAAAAAGTCTTAAGAAAAAGTTTGGTTTTTTTTTTTCATCTTGGGGAGTAATATTCAAAATCTCCACCCCCTCCCCCCCCCAGCATTTCAAATCTTTTTAAAAGAAATTATATTTGGAACTGTATCTGCATATTTATGGGATTGCAGTCACCTGGCATGTAACTTTAAAAGATGGGTGTTGTTTTGACTAAGAAAAGTTTTAAGTTAGTAAAGCAGTTATTTTAAGCGCATGTTTTGAAAGCAGTTTCTTCACTGTTTCTTGCCAATAATTGAGTATTAAAATGTCTGACATTATTGGGTTTTTTTTACCAGTTTTATTTAGTGTTACTTGTTCTGTAAGGCTGGAATTGAGTTGCATTTTCCTCACCTGAATTGCTTTGAAGTAGTTTCCAATGTAGCTAGTGTGGTATAAAAATATCTTGCTATGGTTAGAAACAACTGACCAGGTGGTGATTAGATTAGGGAGTGGCTCACAGCGTTTTCCTAACACAGGAAGGAACAGCTAAAGGTATGTAGGTTAATATTACAAAAAAAATCCACCCAGCCTCTGACAACTGAGAAAATATTTTTTTAAGTGAGCACTTAGAATGTCTTAATTATGAAAATCTAGTTTACATGTATCGAAAGAGAAAAGGCCAAGTTAGAAAAAGCCAGGTGTTGGATGAGTGCTGTGCTCTGTGTGTGTGTGTGTGAGGAGAAGGCTGGATGTGAAATGAATGGTTACTTTTGTAGTTCAGTAACATTTTTGATCAGGTTGTCTATTTCAGTACTTAAATTAAAACTCTTCTTCTGAGTACACTAAACAATGCCAAATCCAGAGCAGGATACTTATATGAGTTGTTTACACCTCAGTAGAAGAGCAGGTAGATTCATATTATCTTTAATTAGTCTGTAACCTTAAAATGCTCTCTTTTTTTGAGAATGCATACTGATGTAGATATCCTATTAATTAGATATATTATTAGATGCTGATCTGGTATATAGTCTCTGGCTGACAGGATAGACCTGTGTTAACATTAATTACCAGACCATCCTGACAGCTCAGGCTGGCTGAAGTACAGCAGGAGTCTGCCATGGAGATCTATGGTTTATATTCCACTGCTTCTATGGAATGTCAGGGGGCTGGAGGTGGGGAGGAGACGGAGGAAACTCCTTGCCAGGGAAGCTGTGAAGTAATGAAATGACCTCACTCAGTGACCCTTGTCTTTATTGAAACATAACTCACAACTTCTCTTGCGGGCTGTGTGAATTTTTCTGTATTGATTTTAATCAAAATGTGTACTATGAAAATATTCTGTTGATTTTGATATTCTATTGAAATTTAATAACCCATTGCTAAGAAAAAAAGTAAGAACAGTAAAGCTGCCACTGTATTTAATCTCATGTTTAACACAACTGGTTAGGTCAGTAGAAGTACCATGTGAGATAAGTTTGTGCTATGTAGCAGGAGGATCAAGGTCTGTGGAGGACATTAGGGCTTCTGTTTGAATCCTGAAACATGATGGGTGTAATGTTTATAATCCAGATTAGATCCCTTTGCTCTGGCGAGCCAAAGGATTGGGTTGCTGATAGTTAAGCAACATTACATTTCTACTTTTGGCTTGAAAATATGCTATGCCACTTGTGCAGTGCAGTTAATCTCAGGGTTCGAGTTTCTTTTGGTTGTTTTTCTTAGAAATGTTTAATAGAAGTGGAGTTAGCTTTTCAATAGCAGAGCTTAGATTTTGGAGACAGTTTACGCTTGAATGAGCAAAGCAGCCTTGACAGCTTTAAAAAGAAGTAATACCCAGCTTCATTAGTAGAGCTGCCCCTCCACAGTGTTGTTACAGTTCCCATTAGAAAGGTGTCTGGTGCAGGCTAGTTGGGTGTCGAAGGACAGGATAGCGCAAGTTAAAGTGCTTCTATTAGGACAGTTGGGTTACTGAACCTCTACTGTCTGGGTCCCAGATTTAGAAGTTGCAGCTTTTTCTAATATTCTGAGGTTATTTTAGTAGGTGTTAGTGCTTGGAATGAATGTGGTAATGCTAACTTTTTTTTAATTTATTATTATTGTTTTATTATCATGGTTTAAAATACAGAGTATAATTTGAAAAGGCATTTTCAATTACTTTTCATTTGGGCATTGATTTTTTTTTTTTTTAATATCTGATGTTAAAAGGGAAAATTTTGCTTCTTAGTTCATTGTAAAAAAACCCCAACCAACCAACCAAACCCTTTTTGTGAAGGGAAATTGAAATAGGTGGCTATTAATGGACTTCCTTTTAGTGTTTCTGGTGGTGTGTAGTTGGTTTAGTGGCACACTGGAAGTTGATTTTTTGAATTTATATTTTTGACTGTTTTGCAGCTGCGCCTGAATACTTGTACTTTATGCTGTAGCGGATTAGAGAAGATTTTCTGTGCTTTCAGCACAGGCTGTACTAGGACAGTGTTTTGATATTTGGTAACTTCATTGCAGTGCTCCAGGATGTGCCTGGGTGGGAAGGTAGGTCCTCAGCATATTCGTATTTTATAAATCATAAAGAAATTTGTGTGATAACTGACTGACATTTGAGCATATTGGTAGTTGGGGTAGGTACCACTTTTAATGGTATATAACCTTATAAATGTTTACAGTTCTTTAAGACTTGATTTAAAAGGGAAGAAAATCCCAGCATGCCAAACAGTTAAGATCTTGTTACTTCGCTGGGAAGTTGTGTCAGTGTAGTTCTGAGGGGTCAGAATCATCCGAACGGCTGCTGATGTTGGAGCAGAGGCAGGGGAGGATAATAGAGCATTTTATACCCTTATCTGGTGGATCAGTTGCTGGCTTAAAAGGTCAGCTGATATTCTAGGCTGGTCAGGGTTTTTTTTGAGTTTGTTTGTGTGGTGCTGGCTTTCTTTTCAGGCAGATCAGGGCTGTGATTGAGCTGGGGTATGTGATCTCAGAGTAGTTGTGTGGCACAATGGCTGAAGTGGCTCGATACTGAGGATGTAGAGCAGAGCCTTGGGGAGGGAGTTACATTTACTTAAACATTTACTTTAAAGTCTGAAACTCCCAATTGCTGTCAACTGATGGTGCATCTGGTCCATTCCGAATTTTAAGGATGTGACTATTTTCAGACTAGCTGACACTAGATGGAAGCCAGACTTTGCTGAATTCTTTAAATCCTTCAGCTGTTGAAATAATGAACCTTCTTGTTCTGTCTAATTCAGATTAAAGTACTATTTTAGAAATCTTTGTAACCATTATATGGTTGAAATGTCCTGTCCTAATGCAGTATGTTTTCTTCATTAGTGTCTAGGAGATGGAATATAGCTAAAATCTTAAAAAGTAAGCAACAGATCTGTCTAGCACAAGTATTAATAAAAACACAATGTTCTGATTCATGTATTTAAATGGTAACTAAAACATTCAGCTGATGTTGCATAATGCTTCCATTTATTTATCAGACTTCAAAGCAGTAGCAAATCAGCTAATGTTGTTTTAATGCAGCTTAATCTGATAACCTGCAAATGATGATACCAAAAGTTAATGCATAATTTTCAATATTTTTACATGAAGAGCAAACCAAGCTGGCCCTCTTTGCTGTTTAATATCTTTGGTTTCATTGCAGGAATGGGGAGGAGCAGAACACAAGGGGAAAATTCTCTGTCCTGGTGCTGTTTGCTTTTGAGCAGTACTGCTAATCTGTGCGTGCTCCTTTTAGTTAGTTTCAGTTTATCTCATTTTGAAGGGGTACGAGCTGTATCTCTAAATCAGATTACCAGAAATGTTTTTTTCAAAGTCTTCTCAAAGTGGTGTTGTCATCCCCTCTTCTCTCCCCTCACCCTCCTGCCAAACTTTCAAACTTACTGGTTAAATACTACATGTATAATCTGTTGACAGGTGTGTTTTCTTACAGTTGGTTTTTGTGTTAAAGTTGAAGGTTAAAATGCTATAATAGGCCCAGCTGACTTGTTTAAAGTATGTTTTTACTGTGACGATTGCCTGCACAATGAGGAAAAGGTGCGTGTTAGATGATGGTAGAGGCAAAGTTGTTGATAGTTCTTTAATTGCTTAAGTAAGTATTGTATCGTCTATAAAGGTAAATAGTCAGAGGTCATATGCAGTCAGTTTACAAGGGAGTTACTACTTCTTTAAATCGCTTAAGGCTTTTATGGACATCTTATACTGGCTCTGAATTAACCTGAAACAAGACTCTTTATACGGATTCTTTTGTTCCAGATTTTCACATAGTTCTTTCAACTTTGTGCTCAACTAGTAAACAGACTTGAACAAAATGTGAGCCTAGATAAAATGGTAGGGGTCAAAAATGAATTCTAACCAAGATTCTATCAGGAGCACTAATTATATGTATGTTAAAACATCTTGAGAGGAGGAATGAGACCTGAGTATCTCTCAGGTATGAACTTAGCAAGGGCAGTTGCTAGAAAGGAAATATGTTTAGCTGTTGTAATAACATGTTTACAGAGATTTGGGTCTCATATTTTGAAATTTCTTGCAGTGTTTTTGTGTTCACTCTCTACAGTTAAATTTTCTTTCAGTGACAGGATGAAAAAATCTGGAGAAAACATCTAAAGATGAAGCCCAACTTGGAAGAAACTAGGAAAAAAAAAAGTAAAAGTGTCCTTCTTGAGAAAAGCTTATTAAGCTTATGGACTTTAAAGAACTTTTCTTTAGAGACCTGTGACATTTAGGAAATCTACTGATATTTTGAGGAGCAAGAAGGTAAAAACTTCACTATATCAACTTAATGTAGGGTTAATTGAGGTTAAATTCTGTACGGATCAAAAGTACTTCCAATTTCTAATAATTCACGTGTAGCTTCCAGGGAAGCAAGGAGTTGTGCGGAAGCTCTGTCTATAGGTAATGGGATACATAAACGTACTGCCTATTGATTTAGTAACTGTATTTCATTCATAACTATTCATGAGGAATCTTGTTGGTTCCAAATGGGAGGTTTAATGCACACTGAGGGC
This sequence comes from Loriculus beryllinus, assembly GCA_039877255.1. NCBI lineage: Eukaryota > Metazoa > Chordata > Aves > Psittaciformes > Psittacidae > Loriculus > Loriculus beryllinus. The sequence goes on along the minus strand of JBCJKH010072625.1, from coordinate 11,347 downwards.
ACTTGGTAGTGCGGAGTTTTAATACTGTTAAGTGTCTTCAAAAAGGTGTTCCTGCAGCAGCCTTGGATTAACATAGGATGAATAACAGAGCAATTCATCAACTAGGCTGCTCTGAAGAGTGTCAGCAAGAAAGCTGACTATGATGAATTGGAGTGAAATGGGTGATGCCGTAGATAGCCTCTGCAGCTAATGCTGGGGTGTTGAGGGATGGCAGTTGGTATTTAGGTGTATGCTGGGTAATTAATTGAGGAGGGACTGCATTCCATTGCTTCTCTGAGTAGAAAAGAAACACCATTTCTACAGTTCAAGAAGGTTACTAAATTCAGCTTAAAATGGCAGATGGACAACTGATTTGTACTTTATTATAAAATCTGTATGAATCTTTAGGACTGGTAATGTGAGTTGCATTTTGAAGACAGACTCCAGAATTCCCCTTGATGTTTGCAGTCTTTTTTGACAACAAAAATCTGGATAACCTAACTTTGAGGCAGATTTAGTTTATTCTGAACTTAATTTCGCTTCAGGTTTTGTGCTACCTTTTTTAGAGGTCACAGTTTTCAGTTACTTCAGTTACTGGTTACTTTTTCTTTTCCAGGATGAAGAGGATAGTTGTAAATTTGAGGTGGCTAAACCAGAAATTGTACTGCCTTTGGGGTTTTTTTATTGACGTAATAGCTTTAAGTGGTTTTTGCCATGTGCACAGGTCTTTCTACTTCATTTGTTTTGTGCTAGAATTGGTCTCGACCACTCATTGTTATATCAAGTTGTTGAACACTTGGAACGGTTTAAAGCATTAACGTTCCAAGTTCTTTACTTTGCGGGGGCTGTTTGGTTTTTTTTTTTCTGACTACTTACCATAGGGAGGTGAACTTATATGTGCAGGCTAGAGTATATGTACAGGCTTTTTCAGCCCTGAGCAGAAGGTAGTCGTAACTAGTATAGTGTAGTGGTATGTTATAGTATAGATTGCTACACAGATCAAACTATATTTTTAGTACACTTTTTTTCTCTTCTGGATTTAAGTAGCTTAGTGGCTGAAAGTTTTGACCGATTGCTAATAACTAAAATGTGTTCTTGAATAATTAGAAAGGTATTGCATTCTCTTTCTTCATACTTTTGTTGTGCGCTCTTAGTGTTGAATTTCAGATACAAAGGCAAGGTACTAGTTAAGCACTAACAATTAAGGAGCTTTTTTCTTAGTCCAACTGAGGATTAGTAGTTTCTTGTAGTATGTAATATATATAATTGAAATGCAGCTTATGCTGCTACAAACATTTTTTCACTTGAAAAGTAAAGGAATGACTATTGCTAGTAATGAAACCTGGATAATTTCCAGGGTAATTAAGCTGATTATTCAAACAATGCCGCAAGTATGGGTGTAAATACTGTGCAGTTTATCCATATTGGATAAACTTAACACAAAAGACAATGTACAATTTAAGAACACATTGTATAACTAACTACAAAAATTGTATTATATGTTGATCTTGAAACTGGTAAATTACGTGAAAGGAGCAGAAGAGTTGGAATAAATTTTATTTAACTGAAATGTATTTCTGCTCTGATAATGTTTCCATTTCACAAAAATAATATAATAAATTGTTAGCCTTCAAACTTCAAGAGATTGCACACCACGCTTGATTTAGGAGAGGAGAATAGTGCTGAGATACAAAAGTATAATTTTTCTACTCCCTTATTTTCTTTTGCTGTAGTGCTATTAGTTAATGCCTTTCTCCTACAGTAGAAGGAAGATGATGCCCATACCTAGTTATGAATGTTGTCTCTGTGGGCAAGATTTAATATGATCAGAAATAATGGTGGTTTTTTTTATGTAGTTCTGAGAAAAGCTCTTGTAGCGTGAGGTCCAAAGTAGCTTGTTATCTGGTTAGAAACATCATTTCGGCATAACATTTTCTTAGACTAAGAGAGGTGGAGATACTTTACGTTGAAGTTCATATTTGTGCAGTTGAATGAAAATTTCCTCTGCATATACTGTCTTTTTTTGAACTTAATCTATAGTTTTTTCCTCATGCTTGTCACACTGAGCTGCACCATCCACTCCTTATAGTAGCCTTTTCTGACGTAGCAAAGAATTACAAAGCAGGTGTATTTCATTTTGCAGCACCAGCAGTGAAACTGTGCATTCACTTGCACAAAAAGTAACATCAAAGAGATCTTCTTCGTAAACATAACTCTTAAGGATTTAGATTTTGCTGTTGCATGAAAACAAAATAGTGTTTGATGTGAGACCTCCGAGACAATGCTCTTCTCTGAATTAGACTACTATGTCTTCTTTTGTTTGCAAGTTAAATGGAGTTAAGTGAAAAACAATATGAGTTACCAGAATGGTAATTTTCCATCTATGATTTGTAGACCCATGGCATGTGAAGAGTTGCTGAAGATAACAAAGAAAAAGGAAGTCTGTTGTTGGGGAGATTTAAATAGGTTACACTGAGCCTTCGTTTTACCTCTTTCAGGAATGCTTTTTCGTTTGTAAGTGGGAAACACTGAAGACCTGATTAAGGGGCATTTTCATGCTAGCAGTTGTCCTTGTCTATAAGCCTCAGTAAAATTTTGAAGCAAACTTCACGAAGATAAAGGAAACAAATTGCTTTCACCGTTATGTAAATTAAAACTTGTTTCACCTACGTGCATTTATTCTGTTCTTAGGACTTCCTGCCATTACGTATTTGCTGAGCTACTAAGTATGATGTTTTCCCCACATGAGATGTAAGGAATCTAATTGTATCTATCAATAGAGTCGGGTTTGCAGCACAGGAACTCCAAAACATTAAGCTATTAGTTGCCAAGAGTAGGTATAAGAGATATAGCTTGTTAAATTCTAGTTTGGTATGCTATTATTGTAGAATGATTTCTGTAGTAAACTGTCCTTAAGGGCATCTCTGGCTTTCAATTTTAGTTCCATTAAAATATCAACATTGTTGTGATTCATGAATAAGGGTATTAAACCAAGTTCCAGATGGTCAAGTACCTCTAGCTGTAAATATTTCAGGAAATGTGTTTTCTCCAAATTTTCTCTCCTCCCCTGATAGACAGCTCTGTGAGCTGAAAGTACCTGTTGTTTGGTGTTAGTGATAAACAAACTTGGAAAAAAGAAGAATGTAGCTTGTAGCATAGTAGTCCAGTGCAGATCCTGCCTATGTAGTAAATTCATTCTTTTAAATTGATCCTGAATATGAAGTCTTAATTTATAAGGTCTTTTCTGGTGGATTTAACAGATGGGACTAATGTTATTCAAATCTATATTGGCTTAGAAGCGCGTAAAATTGGGTTAAAAATCTTAAATTGATTTATAGTTAGTATTTAATTTTTAAATATTGTATGGTGGGTTTTTTAAATATTTGTATGGTGGGTTGCATTTTTTCAAATAGTTAGTTTATTCCTAAAAGAGACTGCTCTTAAACTTGGAATTTGCCACCTAAAGAGAAAATTGATGATTATGTAGCTGCTTTGTGAAAACTTGTATTAATATCTCCAACATGTTAGTTCTGTGTATAGCAGAGATCTTGGCTACCAGACTGGTAAAGTAAATACTAGTTTTGTTTTAATATGCTCTCTCTGTTCCTGCCATGTGTGTAGATAAATGAAGATGCACTCTTTCTCCCACCCCCACTAGCCCCTCTATTCCCCTTTTCTTTCTCTTGTAGTAATGATACTAGTTAATACCTCTCTTACAGTAGTAGGTACATGTTGCCTCCTTATGAATGTTGTCTCTATGGACACCATTTAATATCATTAGAAATGATGCTTTTTCTGATGTAATTAGATTTATGCCTTTAATATAATAAAAGTATATATAAGCTGGAGGGGGAGTCTACCGTTTCAGGTTTCACTTATCTGACAGATTTTAATGTACTTTGATTAACTGTTCTCTTTATGAATGAAATGTTCTCTTTATGAATGTTCTCTTTATGAATGAAGACTATTCTACTGTAGTCTAGAAATACCAGAGTTGTTACTGTTTACTTTTAAGTATTTTCATTAAAAATAAAACTTTTTGGGTTTATGTAATGTAAATTTTTTTTCTTTAATTTTGACAGCATAAATGAAGTGCATATTTCGTTAAAAAAGTCTGGTTATCTTAAAATACATTATTGAAAGTTACGTGTAGAAACATGGTGGATAACATCATGGCAGGTCATATAAAGAATTTTTTTATGCTAGTTGTTGCCTGTCTTCTGGTATCTGTTGGTGTCATGCAGAGAACTTTAGAGTAAACCACATTTTAGTTACTTCTACAGATTTTGACAAAACAGTAATCCTTCTCTCATGGTTTCCTCATGGAGCACTTCTCCTATGAGGAAAGGCTGACAGTTGGGCATTTTCAGCCTAGAGAAGAAGGTGGCTCTTGGGATATCTTATTGTAGCCTTTCAGTTCTTAAAATGGGCCTATAAGAAAGATGGGGAGAGACTTTTTAGCAGGACCTGTAGTGAAAGGATGGGGAGTAATGGTTTTAAACTGAAAGAGGGGAGATTGAGGCTGGATGTGAGGAAGAAGTTCTGTACGATGAGGGTGGCAAAATACCTGAGAAGGTTGCCCAGGGAGGAGGTAGATGCGCATTCCTGGAGACATTCAAGGCCAGGCTGGATGCGGTTCTGAGCAACCGGACATAGTTGAAGAGTCCCTGCTTATTGCAGGAGGTGTTGGACTAGATGACCTTTGAAGGTCCCTTCCAACCCAGACTAATCTATCATTCTGTGGTTTTAGCTAGAAAACCTCAGACCTCAGCTTTTACTGTAATGGCAGGAGGTAAACACTGATGCTGCATTATCTTATCTAGTTAATAATTTCATCTAATAGCCCTGGAACTTGGTGTGCCAGTTGTTAAATGCACTGGGCTGTGAAGTACAGCTTGCAAATACCAAGCTATTGTTTTCAGTAGAGTTGAAATCAGCTTTCTATGCTGCATTGCAGTGGAAACTAATTAATTAATGTGACAAGATGCCATTTTTTATTGTCAAAAGAAAGTTTTTAGTATTATTCTGCAACAGAAAGGAATATTTTTCAGTTTCGGTTTAAATTTGATTTTATAGATATATATGCTAAAAGAGCCTTTGGTGGTTTAACTTCAGTTTTTTAAGTTTGTCTATGTAATGCCTTTTTGGATTATTTTTCTTGTAATTTACACTGCTGCTAGTGCCATGCAATATGTCCTTTTTATTTGTCATAGAAGTCTAGATGGCACTTCTGTTTTATTTCGTGTCACCCATCTGAGATTCATGGTATAACAGTTTTTTCCTATGTTTTAAGAAAAACAAAATTACTCCCATTTCTAATTGCTTCTTCACTTATATGGCCATGCCGAGCAAAGTGATTTCAGAAAATACCACAGAGTAGTTGACTGTTGACATACTGTTTGCTTATCTGATAACAAAGTATTTTTGAAAAACTGTGTGAGAGAAACACACCTTTTTATATGCAGCATTAGTGAATACAACTGAGTAATACTTAAGCTAATACGTGTAATTAAATCATACTGTACATATGGATTGGTTGCCTCTAGTACAATTTGGTTACCTTTCAGCGTGATGCCTACTGCTATTTCACATGCTAAAATGACATTCTAGTGGGATTTTTTTTTTACTGGAATACTATGGGCTTAATATTTTAAATTGATGATTAAATTATACCTTTCATATTTTACTGTAATTTAAAGTCTTCTATTTAGTGAAGCACAGGTCAATATGAATTTAACTCCCATGCTTCATAAGTTTTGCATGGGGTTTTTTGGATAGCTCTTATTGTTGGTAGCTATCGCTTTGCTGCTCCATGCTCTCAGTAGCATATTTCTGGTTTTAAGTATTAACTTTATAGTATATCCTACTTAGCTCATGTAGCATTTATAAGATGCAGCAAAATGAAGATAGATTTTTTTTCTCCTGATTCTTAGCAGAGGAGAACAATAAAACATGTAGAGTAGTTTGCTTGAATTGCATTTGCTATGTTTGCTTCCAGATCGAGAGACAGCAAGTATTCGTGTTTATTGATGGGGGTGTTTTTTATGTTTTGTTTCTCCACTCCTTTCACCAGTACTTTTAGGCTTGCCCCAAAACTTCTAAGGGAAAAGCAGAGAGGTGAGAAAAATAAGTGGAAATTTGAAAACAAAGTTTGTGGGAAAGAAAGGGACAATTAATATGAAGAGTAAATATATATTAAAAAATGTTGTGTAGAGTGCTTAGTAAATGCGAATCTTCAAGACCATTTCATATATTTTAATGAGGAGTACTAGGTGTATGTGAAGTTGTAGTCACTATGAGGAGTGGTTTTATTGTCAGAAATGTTTTGAGCAATGCAGGTAAACAAGTTTAATGTCCATATACTTGGTTTTAAACTGTTGACTTCTAGAAACACTTAATATAAGAGGTAATTGTGGGATTTACTGAAAAAGTTGAACTAAAGGTACCACCTGTGAAGAACTTTCTCTGAGGTATACCCACTGTTAGGGCTTTTTCATGTGAGTGATAGGTCCTTGCATTACATTGGAGACGCTAATGTCTGAATGGATGTGATGGCCGCTTCAGAACGATGCTGCTGTTAGCAGTGAAAAATGTCTTCCCTACGATTCTTGTGCAGCAGGCCGTGGAGTGCAGCACATTTTTATAATAAAGGTGATGAATTTAATCGCAAACTGGCAGCCAAATGGAAATTGCAGACCTTGATACTGGGAGAAAATTGCCTATAAAGCAACTCCTGAGAGAGCAGGCTTTAAATTTATCCACCCATTTCGACATTGAGGAGAACATAGGAATTGCGGGGTATTTTGCTTGGCTTGTTTAGTTCAGATAGATGACACTTCAGTGTTCCTTTATTTAAGAACTAGATACAGTGTTGTGGTGGATTTCTTAAAATAAAAAAAAATTGACCTTGCTGTTTCAACTTTACATGGTAAGGCTTTTGGAAAAAAATCTATTCCTTTGTTAGCTTGGAATTTACGCCTGCTATAAAGTAACACCTAATATGCATAATTAATTTAAACTTATCAATTGCTTCACAGATTTCCCCTTATGTCAGGTTAAACCGTTACGTGATTTGAGATTTAAAAAAGCATATCCGTGTATTTGAAGGCTGCTTTCAGCATTACGCTGATGTGAGAAGCAGTGCCATAAATGATTTAACTGGTCTTCGAGTCCCACTGGAAGGTAGGATCCTTGCTCTAATAGTATGTAACATAGTTTCTGATAGAGGCACATAGTTTTTCAAAATAGTTTGTACTGTCACATTTCAGTAAACAATCCTTTTAATCTCTTTAGTAGTGTCAAGTGCTGATGTTCTTCCTATATGATAAGTAGGAACTGCATTTATATGTACGATTCCCATATATGGTGAGCACTGTCTTAAAAACAAAAACAAAACAAAACGCTCCTTAGGGAGTTTACTAAAATATGATCTACTTACTATTTGTTCATAGAAGCAATTGCAAAGAAATGTCTTGGGAAATATATACTTCTGTTGGATACTTAACTAAATGTCTTTACTGCAGTGCTTTGAACCGCTCTTTTAGGTGTGTGAGAGGTGATCGTCATTCGGGCAGAACTAAGAAAGAGTAGCATTGGATTTTGTCACTATGTTTTGGGTGAAGACAACAGGAATGCTTAATTCTGTGGCAACACATTGGCAAAACATTGGGTGGCATTTGAAACAAGCTGATTGGGGTGTTCAGTATTTCGTTGGTCCAATTTCTCCTCTTCAGTGATTTCTCAGATTTCTCCTCTTCTCCTCACAGATCACTGTGCTAGAACAATTCTTTTGGTTATGTGGTCCCCAAGGTAGAATTCCCAAAGGTAAAACAGGGCCAGTTGTTGGGCCAAAGGTGTATGAAACAGGAGCTGCTCATTTCTTGCTCTCAATTTAACTTTGTTATGCTCTTTAGGAAGCAAAGCTGCTACCAACCCTAATTGCATTTGTGTATTTGTTTATTATTTTAGTCAAGTAAAGCTTCCAAGAGTCAGTATCGGTTATTACCAGAAGGCATAAAGGTTATTAAGTAACTGTGTGTGAAAATAGTTGAGCCCCATTCTGGCAGTCTACCACATACCCTTTCTATATGTAGCTAATGAATAGCTTATCCATCTTCCTTTGCTTAAAGTACAGACTTGTAGCAAAATAAAATGAATTGTTGACAAATTCTTAGATGTGTTTCACCATTTTGGGTTGTTTATATTTTTTAAAAGAAAATATAGACTAAAATTCCTATCGAATATTTTTTCTACATAAATTTCCATACTACTTTCTGGTCACAGGAAAAAGCATGGCCTAACTTGAGAAATTTGCAGTTGCATTTATAATCTTGTTTTACGTTATGTTAGTTTTCTGAGACTGCAGTGGATTCAGATGAACACATTAACTGGTCTTCCATGCTTTGTTGTAAGAGAGACCAACTTTTCCTGTAAGCATTCTGTAAGCATTCAGAAGTGCCCATTCAGTTAGGGAAGAGCAAGTACCAGGTACTGAGTAGTGTTGAAACTAGAATGTGTATGCTGAGTTAACAGCAAAAGAAAATACGTCCAACCTGTTCACTGGCAAAAAACTGTACAGGCCTGTTTTTGCTGTGGTTCTTTAATTATTTTTTTAATTATTATTTTTATTAGTGGAACGCCTTGGAAAGAAGTTATGCAAGATAGTTTAGAACTAATTTAGTAGCTTGATGATGCAAAAAAAGATACGTGTTTGGGACGGTGTCCTTGTTACTTCCTTTCTGCTAATTCTGGCATTCAGTGAATTTTCAGTGATCTGTTTCAGCTCAGGAAAGCTGGAAAAAACTAATGAAACAAAAAAGAGAACTTATGAATAGTCTTTTGCTCCATTAGTGAGTTGAATTGGCTAATGAAGGCAGAGCTGGTGTGAGAGATTGTAAGGAGCTATGCAGCTGGGAGTGAGAAGATGGTGATTTAATTTCTCAGAAGCAGTGTGCAGTTAAGATTGGTAAATCTGCTTACCCTTCAAAGGATGGAGAAGCAGTATAGCAATCCTGGCTTTCTGGAGTATTGCTGTTCTGGTGTGTCAGGTTTCTGATTTCTTCTGGACTTCTGTGTGTAATCTGGGATATGCAGTCTCCTTCATTTAGAGTAGTGAACTTTCATTTATTGTCATAGTTTTTCCTCTTTTTTTTTACAGCTTTCTCAAGATCTGTAATTGTTTTCCGGGATGAGTAGCGTGCTGCCTTTTTAGCTATGCGATTATTTGCTTTTGTACATGTGAGCAGGAGTAATTTCATACAGCTCACTGTGATAATTCTTTGGATTTTCCATTTGGTTAGTTTTCACTGTTCTCTCTTCTGTTGATTCAATGGCTGTGTAGACTTAAGCTTCTGTGTTGCCATTCATCTTCCCTAAATTTCAGATTAAAACCAAACAAACATAAAATCTAAAAAACTCAAAAGAATGTAATAGCCTTTTTAAAATGAGTTGCAACTTGTGTTACAAATAGTGTAAGACATAACAAAACTGGTAGTAACATTTTACTCTCAATACAATTTATGACTAATGCTCTGCTTTCTTCTAACAGTGGTGTAGATCAATTTTCAAGTTAAGTTTTTTCCTACGCTTTTTTTTTTGTGTTGCTCATATCAACACAGCAAATGCCCGTCATGGAAAGAGGGGAGGGTATTCTAACTTCTTGTCACTATTTCTGAGTGTGTGGGGTGCACTTCCAAGCTTGTGTGGTCTATTTCTAATGGCAGTGATTACTGTGACATGGTCATGTTGCATTTCTATAAGGATGCCAACATCTTTAACTAGCAGGTTCAGTTAAGCTTGAGTAGCCTGGGCAAAGATCAGCTCATACATAGTCTCACTGTAGGTCTCTTACTGTTCATGTGCCAGAACCAATTTACACTTGCCAGCCATTACAGTTTCTCTATTATTTCAAAAGGAAAGCCCATAAAATTCTCCCGCTGTGCAGAACTCCCGGGCAAGGTTTGCTACACTCTTTTATTTTATCCATTCATTACTGACAACATGGGCCGAACTCCTGCCCACAGTGAGACCCCTTCAATTGGGCAGTCAATGTAAAGATACAACCAATGAGTACTACATTGCAGCCTGAGTGGTTCCTTTGGTTCCTTTTACTGATAGAGTGGGGTAAAAGGGCATTAACCTAAAGAAAAATCTGGCTACTTTCATTAAGTTTATTATGCTCTATATTTCTCAGAATCTATCAGATATTTCTATCACATGGCAATTAAACAATCTTACCCTGATGATTTCCATAGAAAGTTAAATAAATAATTTAATGTTGTAATAATTAGCTAATGATAAAATACCCTGTATCTCCATATAAAAACTGTTGACCAAAATTGGGTTTTCTTTGCATATTAATCAACATACAGGTGGCTTAACTTTTCTATCCACTGTTCTTTCTGCATCTGCTGAGAACTGCCCCCTCGTGAAGCTGAAAGGCCGGGTTCTAACTTAATCTTTACCTTAAACTGCAGGAAATACCTTTTTTAAAGTTCTGTGTATTCTTCCAGGAATGGGCCAATTTTCTTTCTGCACAGCACCATGAGGGTCTTGCTCTATAGGCACCCAAGCATGGCTGAATGAACAGGTGCTCTCTATCTCCCAACCACCATAAAATTTTCTTCTACCCTCAATTTGTATAGTCCTGCTGCCACCACAATGGAAATGACCAGTTCTCTGCCAGTCTACCCTGATGGTAGTAGCCTGATAATGCATACCAAACCTAGGAACAACTACGTAAACCAGTGTATTGGTAGGTTCTAGCATAGAATCATAGAAGCATAGAATAGTTTGCATTGGAAGAGATTTCCAAAGGTCATCTAGTCTAACCCCTCTGCAATTAACAGGGACACCATTAACAAGATCAAGTTGCCCAGAACCACATCTGTTAAACTACCTGTGTGCAAAATACCCAGTATAAACAATGTATATTTGGCAATTTTTCATTAAATCTCTAAGTGCATTTACCTTTAAATGGTGTTGTAACACACTGTGGAGTTTGGCAGAAGTGCTGGTACTGCCAAATTCACTTCTGTATGTGATGATGTGCATTGCCTTCTTAAACCTGATCCTACACTGGATTTAGACCCACACTGGATGTCCAAGCTGTCCAGTCACACTAATCTGTGGAAGAGCAGTTGCTAAGAATTTTGATAGGCTGTGAACCTGCTACAGCTAAGTCACAGAAAAGAAAATAAACCAAAACTATGCAGGCAAACTTTGCAACAGCATTAGGGTCAGCTTCAGATGTGTATGTGGGAAGGGTGGATATGGTCATCTGTATTTTCCACCATAATGACAGCTGCTAAATGAATGAAAGAAACAAAGCACAAAGGGGGCAGGGGAGGGAGGGGAGGAAGAAAAACAT
>JBCJKH010072605.1:0-13842 GCA_039877255.1 Loriculus beryllinus | reverse complement strand
TCCTTTTTATGTTGAGGACACCAGAACTGCACACAATGCTCCAGGTGAGGTCTCACAAGAGCAGAGTAGAGGGGCAGCATCACCTCCTTCGACCTGCTGGTCACGCTCCTTTTGATGCAGCCCAGGGATACGGTTGCTTTCTGGGCTGCAAGTGCACACTGCTGTCTCATGTTCATTTTCTCATTGACCACCACCCCCAATTCCTTCTCTACAGGGCTGCTCTGAAGCATCTTCCATATTGTTACACGAAACTGCCTGTTACTCTTAACACTAGCTTGACCGATGAATCAATGTCCAAGTGATATGTTTTAGGAAGTGTTTAAGGACCTGCTCTTTTTTGTCATTTTACTTAACTTTAAACAGGTCATGCTGCTTTCCTAAAGAACAGTTGTGTAACACTTGTGGACCACTTTAATAAATAGCTAATTAGTTGTATGTATACCAAAAGAGATAATCTTTACCTTACTTCCCTTCAGATGTTTTTCTTCATTAGTACTCAGAGCTATACTCTCTTCACTGTCCCTGCTTTTGTTCTTTTGTGCCTTGTGTTTCTTCTGTTCTTCCTGTAGACAGTCTCTGGTTTTAAAAAATAAAAAAGTGTAACTGGTCTCACTTAAGCAAGCTCATTTTGTGTCATTTCAGGCACCCCTGAAAGGTCCTGTCGCTCATTATTTATTCAAGGATTTGAAGAGTTCTGAAAAATGAATAAATTATTCTGTCATCATTATTTTAGGAAAACTTTAAAACCACTAAAAGAAATGAATTGGGAAACCATTAGGAATAACCGAGCTTCATTTAACATAGCTGTGATAGCTTCAGGACATGATTCCCTACAAAGGCTTTGCAATTCCTTGTGGATATTGCTGTCAGAGTTTATTACTGTAAAAGCAATGCAGACAACTAGTTAGTAGAGCTAAATTTGGCAGAAATGCATGCTGCGAGGTGAAGCTGAATATTTTCAATCAAGTATCAAACAAAAGATGATTGAATGATCTGAACATTGACTAATGTAAAAGAAAAACAAAGCAAGGCAGGAGGAAATTAGTTGTGTGATGGAAGTTGGATCAAATGTTTGGTTTCTTTGTTTGTATTATTTATAACAGTATTTTGAACAGTTGTGCTGAAAGCTTTATTTCAAAGTGTATGCATATAACTAAAATGGAAAGAACATCAAATATTGATCAACATAGCCGTGGGAAGATAATTTTAAGTACCTGAGCTGATAGACAGCATTTCAGACTAAGATCAAAAAAGACAAATAACAAGTGAGATTGTAGTTGACCACTTTAGTTGAAAGCTGAGAGGTAGATGCACTTGGAGATGATTGCTCCTGCTTTTTACCTGTAATAATTTATTATTAATTCTGTGTATTGACTTGGCACATCTTAATATATTCTTAAATTGGAAATAAAAAGCTGGCTGAAAATTTATTTTTAGAAGAAATTGTTTCTACTTTTCTGTATATATATATTCAGTAATAATAAGATTGGGAATTTTTGAAGTAAACCCTTTAATAATATTAGCTAGTACTGGGAGCAATGGAAATTCTAGAAATATTATTATGTTTTAATAATTTTCCAATTTGACTTGGCTGGGCAATATAGAACTGGGATTTGATACGGCAGAGGTTGCTGTCTGTCTTGGTCTCACTTGTGATATATGGATCCTGAAAAAAATTTAAAAGAAAGGCACTGTCACAGAAATAAACCACATCTAACCTGTAGCCTACACATTGGCGATTTTGCTGTATAGTCTGTATTACAAATATGCTTGGTCAAGTTAGGGACCCGTGTTAGGTAAAGTAGGAGATTCAGGTAAAGCTTAAAGTCTGCATCCTCATGTTTAGAGTTCCTCAGTCTGATACGTGTGACAGTCCTGTTTTTTGCTGTAAATGTCTAGTCTATGCAGTAGCTGTAGAGCAAAGTACCTCTGTGCTATCTGGATTTAACTTCTGAATTTGAGTTTTTCGGGGATTGTTTAGTTTCTTGTATTTCAGAACAAGAGTTTAAAGCCAAAATAATCCACCTCGGCTAATGTCTCCATTACACCACTCTGAGCAGCGCTCTGATTGAACTTGATCTGCTTTGGGCAGGAGGTGGGACTGTATGGTTTCTGAAGGTCCCTTCCAATGTAGGTGATTCGGAGGTCTTAAATTAGCTGTGGTCCTGCATTTTCTACCTAAGCTGGACACCTTCCTGAATCTAATTTTTTAAAACCATTTTCAAGCCTCATAAAAACACCAGAAGAACTGTAAATTGATATGATAGTGGCTTGTGTGCATTATACTTTCTGAATGAAATATGAATAATCACCAACTGTTTCAAATTTCAGGGTCTCATTCTGCCAGAGCATATATCAGTAGTTGTCAGAAGCTCTGTAGAAGAACTTGTCTCTTCCTATAAGCAGTTAAATCTGTTACTCTCAGTCTTTGAATCTAAATGAGGACTTAAGTGTTCAAACATGCAGTCCTAGTGGTTGAGGCAAAATAGAGCAAATAAGTTAGATTTAATAATCTAGCTCTTAAAAATGTCTCCTTATGAGAAAAGAATTTGTCTTCATACTCAGCTAGGAATTACTTTATGTTGTCAAACCAGTTTTTTTTTTCAGGTTTTCAGTTTTCAGATATGGTGCTCAAAAGATCCAGCACAAGTTTTGTATTTTATTGAATTATCAGATGATACAGTTTGTCATAAGAAAAAATTAATACTGTAGATATCTTTTTTGCAAAACACAATTGCTGTCCCAACAGAACCTATTGAGTTAAGATATAACTCTTATAAAAACAAAGCAATTTGTAGAGAAATCAAAATAAATTACCAGAGTGATAAATTTTCATTTTTTTTTTGGGTTTATATTCATCAGTTATTCCTGCTTATCTCTTGTAGTAATTGAGATACATGAGCATTTTTTGAAGACGATTCTGAGAATGATTTTTCAGAAATGTGGAAACTTTACAGTGCTGTTTCAGACGTACATCGAATAACAAAAACGGAACAGATGTTTCAGGGTTTAAAAAAACAGCAGTGGGCTGAGTAAGAATAATGCTGAAAGCATCTCAGGAAAGAAAATGAAAAAAACAAGGAATGGTGGCTCAGGAATTGTTAATCCTTTTCCAGACTTTGAAAAAAGAAAGGTGTAGTAAAATCCAAATTAGGAAATGTGAAATATTTCTTTAAAATTTTTGACCAAATCAATGACTAAAATTTAATTAATCTTATTAAATATCTTGAACTTAAACAATGATTTAGAATTTAGTTGTAGAACAAAGCTACCTGACATATCATAGGTTATATAAACAACAGGTTTGGTCCACCTGTGATAGGTGCAAGGCAGATTGGGATACTGATGTTTATTTGGTTGAGTAGTAAAGTCCAGGAGAAAGGAAGGGCATGCTCCTTTGTTAACCTTGCTATGAATTACTGTGCCAAATTACTTGCAGTAACCTTTTTTAAATGGAGAACCTAAATGAACTCCTTAGTCCAATGAAATTAGTATAAAAATTCCTGTCCTATAGGATAAAGACGCTTCCCAGCTCATCTGTATAATTGGTGCCAAACATACTGAAATGCTCAAATCTGAACATTGTTCTTGTGCATTATTCACTCAGGTGCTCTCCTCTTCATGGTGTTTGCACTGTAGCTATTGATGAATTTTATAAAAGTTTGAATGAGAAGCAAATATAAGAATGTAATTTCCCCATAAATCAACTGAGTTGAATGACAAGCAAATCAAAAGCTAATTCTCCTAGAAACAATCATTTCATTAAATCAATTTACGTTACACCTGTTTACTCAGTGAAGAACTTGCTGATTTTTTTTTTCTATATTCTGTATCAGTCTCATTTTCCCCACTAAAAACGCATTTAAAAATATATATTCTTTGAATGAAGACTGTGCAGTGAGTCAAAGGCAAGACAAGGAACAAGGCATGCAGACCCATGCTGTCACCCACTGCCTACATATGCTTTTGGAAATGGTGTTTTATTGAAAGTTCAGACGTTAGTGTTTCTTTTTCATTGTAAAGAGATCTTTGAACAATCCCTCCCTTTCTCCAAAGAAAATGTTGACAATAGAACCTTTGATCTTCAAAAACTAATGCACATGATAAATTTAATTCATGTAAATAATTCTGCTAGGCTCAGTAGGACCCATCACAGAAAGTTAAACACACATAACTATCTCTCAACTAAAGATCATGACCATGGTAGGTATAGAGGCATAGTCCAAAAGTTCACTTAGATAAAATTATGTCTTTTTCAAAAGATGTAATTAAAATGTTGTCTTATCAAAGATCATGTGTGTGGTTTTTTAGATTACATTTTAAAAAGTTATCTGTACTCAAGTTCAAAACTTTTAAAAGCAACATTTATCTGGACAGTTTAATGATGTTATAAATACATGTACATGTAGTAAAATAGTAACAATTCAGCACATTTTTATATGAGCAGTCCAGTATTCTATGATTTCAGGAAATAGCACTGCGTAATTTTATTCTGTGTACTGTTTACATTGTCAAACCTTTTCTACAATCATTCGTGTGTTTTCCAGGTGTAGACTTTGTTAAATACAGTTCATTGAAGTTTGAGCATAGAATCCTATGTGAAATTTGGGTCTTCATTGTTCTATCTATAGAATCTATATAACCTTTACATTTTAAAATTCTTGTGCAAAAAAAGTGTTCTACTTAAGAAGATCATCTAGCTCAGAAATTTGCTGTCATAAAACAGACAACCACATTTCTTTCCTGAAATACAGTCTTATTAGTAATGCTTTGATTCTTGCTGCTTCTTGTCCTGTTTAGTTAATGAATATCACCCTGCAGTGGAGGGAGCTTGTTTCAAAAGCTGGGAACTCTTTAACTCCCCCACTGTTAAGATATCGTATTAAGATTTCTACTTGAGAGTGACCTTGTTGCTTCCTTCTGTTAATGCATTCATACAACCGAACCAGTACTAGGGAGAGAATGAGTTGTGTGTCCTCCTAGTGATGGTAATATTTTGTTTAAATTGTAAAATTTAACTCTTGAATTGTAATGTTGCTTACACAAAAGTTCTCTGGAATATCATTTTACTTAAGTAAATCAGTTGTTATGTGGATCTATGCAAGAACTCTCTGGCACTGGTATTTTGAATGTGTTCTAGCAGTCTCATATCACCCAAGAGGACTGTTGATGCCACCAATATGAACCCCCTAGCAACAAAACCAAGAGTTTTGCCTTACATTTTGAATTAATGGAAGTGAGGTTATTGAATAGTGGTTTTCAAAAAAACCCCAGTATTTTATTTCCGTAACATGAGTGGTCAGCTACAATTTCTTCTAAATTCAGTTAAATTTGTGACAGACCATTAGCATTTCTTTGCACTTCTGGAAGGACTTTCATTTAAATAAATCATTGCCTGCCAGGAAATTTCTCAGTGCTTACAGTTTCAGTGCTTCTTTTGCTACCATGAACTAGTGTCAGTGTCAAGGTCTGAAAGTATCTGTTCTGCTGGTACTGTTCTAATGAGAAGGAGGTTGGACAGGGCCTTGGAAGACATGGTCTGATGTGGGGTGTCCTTTCCCATAGCAGGAGGATTAAAACTCAATCTGAAGGTCTTTTCCAACCCTAACCATTCTATGATTCTATGATAATTAGTACACTGTTATTGCTTCTTTGGTTATAAGAAGCAATATTTTTTTGGGGGGGGTTTGTCACATGCAACACACTGTCTACCGTCAAGGTCATTTTTGAGTATTTTTCTGTTTTCATTAATGCTTGGGATTGGTTATGCTGGAAGTGAGTGGGTTTAACAAAAGCTAGTATATACCGAAGATAATGATAAAACCAGCTGGAATTAGAGGTGTGAAGTGACCAGGTTTTATTACTTTCTACAGGATTTTTATGATTCCTTTTAATAATGTTGGCAGCATGCTCTATTTCGTTTGAGAAGAATGCAATGGGCCACAGTCCCCTTTGGGAAGAGAGGTGTCACTTGAGGCCATTGTATGAATCATTAGTATTCTGATAACTTATCTTCATGTTTTTTATGTTCTCAAAGTTGGGCAGAGTAGTAGGCACTGTGACTTCACTATACGCAAATACTGATATATAAGAATTGATAAATACTTCTGATATTTTACTAGTTTTTCCTCCTTTCTGTTGGGTTATTGAACTATGTAGGTGTCTGCCACACTCCATTGATCTAGTGATCTGTCAATACTGTTTCAGTCATTTTTGTCTTTTCACTTATTCAGTGAGCTTCAGTATTGTTCTGTAACCTTCCTTCCAGTTTATCTTTATAGTTCAGATGTTATTGTGTTGATGCATTAGGTAGTAACTCAGCTGTGGTCTTCAGTTTGGAAGAGGGGGAAAAGTATAATTACGACCTGTGTTCTGTGTTAGCTCCATATGTCGCTATGTACATGGCACAAAAATCGGGCATACTTTTTTCCTTTCCATTCTTACCATTTTTTTTTTTTATGCTGTGAGCTCCTTCATAAGTTGTTTGTATGGTGCAGCTCTCAATGAATTATGGATGTTGTGGGAATAAACAATATTCTGGTTTACTGAGAAGGATTTTAAAACCTTAAAAACAGTTTTTCATTTTACACTGTAGCATTCTAATATAAATGGTCCTAGTCTTACTCTGATACCATAATGAAATAAAATAGTTTTTTTCCCTACCATGTCCAAGTATTTCATAGGATGTCTGCTCACACTCCTTTTGTATCTAACCACATGCCATGTGTAGAGACAGCAAACAGCTTAAACTGCAACATATCAAATGTTATCAGGCTTTCATCCAAAATGGTAAACTACTGTTAGTACTTAAATTTTTATTTTGAAATAAAAGATATCCCACTCTGCTTGAACTGAAATTAGTACGTAAGAGAAACTGCAGAACTTGAAACGCGATTTCTTAACACAATCCCAACATACAGGACTCAGATATACAGTCTTAATAGACTGACTTTTCAATCTTTTGTCAAATTTTCTGTGATATCCATCTGACACATTTTTCCTTAAGAAATGGAAGAACAAATACAGATTAAGAGGAATTACAGAGTACAGCAGGGCAGGTATGGCTGGTCTTCTAGTACTTGTCTCCTGTGGTACGTAAGTGTACTTAAGGTGGTCTCAGTGAGCAGGCCTTACAGAAAGGCAAGGACTAATTTTGTAAATGTTGGTTCTTCATCTTACCTAGATCATACTCCTATGAAGTTTGGGTATTTGTTTTTTTTTCTTGTTTTGTTTTTTATTTTTATTTTTTTGGTTGATTGGCTGGTCTTGGTTTACTTTGGTGTTTTTGTGTGTTTGTTTGTTTGTTTTTCATCTTGTAGTTTTTGTTTATTTTCTCCTGTAAATATTATCAGAGGAAATACATATTTACAGTATTGGGTCACACTTCCTTCTGTGTTGACTATGCATTTGGGAATCACAGTCTTCATCTGTTGTCTTTCTTGGATTTGGTTACCTGAGATGTGTTTTTTCTGTGGATGCACTGCTGTGTGGACTCATAGTCTTTACGTTTTGCTGGGTGGGATGTGGAACCATCTCACTGAAGAACCCTCAGCTGTGGAATTTGATTCCACAGTAATGTCAACTGAATCCTAGTCCATTGACTTTGAAGGTATGGTAAAAGGTTCTTTTTCTCTGCTTGAGGTGTTGTAGGAATTTGAAGTTTGCATTATAATTGAGAGCTTTTTATTTGATACTTTTTTAATACTACAGTAGATTCTGTTAAACTGGGCATGTTTTATACTTAAATGATACTTTGTTGCCCACACAGGATTATGATGTCTTTTTACATTTTAGTGGTTTCACAAAAACCAAAAATAATAGCATCAATTTAAGCAAACTGTGATTTGTGACTATTTCTTCCATTTGAACTAAACCAGAAATAAAGTCAGTGATGGCTTGTAGCCAATTAGAACAATTCATCCTGTTAAGTCTACCTATATTGCTAAAGAAGGAGGTCCAGGAGAGAGTGGAAGCAACGACTCATTGACCATCCATGCTTATCAGTTGTTAGTATGCTTCTTGGTATGATTTTGGTTCGTGTGTATGTGTGAGGTTGGTTGGTTTGTTTCCAGTGCAGGATGAAGGAAACAGCATGCAGCTTGTGTTGCAGCCCACCAGAGAAGTACATTTGCATTGTGAAACTACATGTATGGGTTATGAGCTTTTGGGTGTCATTCTAGATCAAGAGAGGGTGTGTGAAGGATATCCCTTCAGAGCCC
Organism: Loriculus beryllinus; assembly: GCA_039877255.1. NCBI lineage: Eukaryota > Metazoa > Chordata > Aves > Psittaciformes > Psittacidae > Loriculus > Loriculus beryllinus. The sequence continues at coordinate 5,623 of JBCJKH010072605.1, read as the reverse complement.
ATGGGGATAGTGCTGGAGGGCTTCATAGGCCTGAGAAAGGACAAACCTGGTGTAGTGTTAGTGTCTGCTGAATGTCCTCCCTGTCCCTGAAAGTGTTTTTGGAGAGGAGCAGCAGAGATGTAAGTTTTTAAAAGGTCAGTGAAGTTCATAATGTGTCTGATCAACAGAGTGGGGCTGGTTGGTGGTGCTAAGGGTGCTCCCCAGCACTGTTTTAGTTAGATTTATCCTGTGAGGGCCAGGGCTGAAAGGAACGCTGTTTAAACTTCCTGTTACTTAGGATTGTTGTATGTAGTGCAAAGACATTTTGCAATCTGAACTTTAAAATAACTGCATTCTCAGAAGGTTTTTCCAGGATTTTTTTTTTCTTTTTAGTTTAGTTTGTTTGTTTTTTTGTAAGAAAAGTAAATATTTTAAGTGGATCTTGGTTATAAAGTGTGTTTATTTCCTTACTATTTCTCTCTTGGGAATAAAATATTGAAAATGTGAAATTCTTATCACATGGCTAGAATCTGACAGTTATTCAAACCAGGTGCCTAGTTGTGATGTGTAGCAATATTTATTGCTGTGATTCACTAGCACGTCAGGAAAAAAAAAAAGAACAAGTGAAAATGCTATGAATAAATAAAATCTGAGAAATACTTAATCGTAGTGGGTAGACGGTGGGGATCTGTTTTAAAACTCCAAACTATATTTAATTTTTTATTAAAATAAGTGACGCAGTTTCTGTTACATCTAAAAATTATAATTATAAGCTATCCAAAATTAAATACAAGAATAGAACACTTTCCCATGTATTTATACACAAAATCTTTCCTTCTGTAAGTACAAGAAAGGGATGCATATTATGTCTGTGTTTTCCTGCAAAATTTCTGCAGATATCAAATTATATACATCTGCCTGGAAGCAGGTGGCTGTATTCAAGGGGAAAGAGATGCCTAACTATTTCAGCCATCCTTCATACATTTCATGTCCATTCTGTTTCTTTTCTAAAGAAGTAATATGAAAAATCACTCTGTGTAATTTCAGCATCAAGAGTAAGAGCCACAGTTTGACAAGGCATTGATTACTTGAAAAGTTTTTTCATCATCTGTAGTTATGCCTAATTTCTGAGTTAGTATATTGAATGTTGTAGCTAAAACCTTCCTCCTTTCTAGCCTCATTCCAGCAGCAAATGTCCTAAGAAGGGAAGAATGTTAAGAGTTGCATCAAAAGTTTAACAAATGATTCGTTACTGTATGAAAAATAACGTGCCAGTTTGTGGTTAAGTTTGCCAGTGTTCATTGTCTTCACAGAATACAATGCAGAAATATTCTTCAGTGCAAACCAAATCTTTTTTTTGATAACAGCCCATTGCAAGTTTTTGGACATCACTAAAGCTAATTAAAAGCAGGTGGATTCTTCTCATATAGTATACCAGCCAACTGAATGAAATGTAGATAACTTGTAGTAATTCTTGGAGAACATTTCTTTTTTCCCCATGGACCTTACTGGAATGCTAGGATTCTCTAAAGCTCTGATTCTGAGCAGACAAAGAATCGTATTTTAACAACAGTACCCATATTACTTTGTTTATGAAACGTGAATTTTAGTTGGCACTGTAGAGAAGGCCCTGAAGGAAATTTAATTTTTGAAACCTGATCTCTGTGTGAAAGTCACTGTGATGGTCTGGTATAAAGATTTGAAAGGTTTCATTTAGAAACTTAAATCTACAAAGTTAAGTTCTATGATTTATATTTTAGTTTAGTTTAGTTTTAGGTTTTTGTTTGGTTTTTTTTTTTTTTTTTTTTTGAATTGTGGTGTCTATAATGTTTTGCAAGACTCAGTTTATCTTTCAGAAGAATAAAAGCAAGTGACTAAATGAGATATTTGTATTGCAGAACATGAGCTGGATTTACTGTGTTCCATTTATGAACTAAATGTTTGGCTCAGTCTTGTGATTTATTACTAGTTAGATAGTTATCTTTAGTTTCTAAGAGTTTGTTTTATGTGGGGTAGTGATGATGGTTTCTGTCTACATGCTTAGTGCCTTACAGAAGGAGACCCAGAGACAGAGAGTGGGAGACCATGTGCTGCTGAGTTGCGATGCATTTTCCTGGGGTTGCCAGGAAAGTTCAGGCTGCCTTCTTTTTCTAGGCAGAATGAATAGAAGGTTGGAAAAACAAATTTGCACTGTGAAATTTTTTCAAAAACAAAACTACTTGTATCTAAGCCAGATGAGAGTTCTGATGTGCATGTATCTTTACACATCAGGCTATGCAGAACAGTCCAAATATAACTTATATCCAATGTCATTGTAATAGACCTCAAAGTTGGTCTTTCTGTAACACAGCATGTAACCAAATGACCCAACATGAAATGGAATTTATGATGTTAGTCTTTCCAAGCCCAGCCAATTTTGATTTTGGGACTTCATTTTTTCTTGACTCAAGTTCTGTGCAGTCTCAGAAGGTCAATAAAAGAACAGAATAAAATAATAGAACACTTCATACATCTACGTTTCCTAGTTTAGGTATTCAGAACTTTAAAAAATTTTCTAGTTTAGTTACCAGCTGAGCCCCTTATAGGTTCAGAAAATCTCATGAGGCAAATTGAAACAGTTTGTGGTCTTTCGTCATGTCGCTGATTACATGTATTGCTGAGATGTTAGTGAAGAGTTGATAGCGAAATATTTAATGTCATACACAGGATTTTTAAACTGAGAATTTGAAGGAAGACCTTGTGAGAAGTGGATTTCTTAGTTGATGGCAATAGCTGCATGAATGTTGGTGCATTACATAATATAATATGTATATTAAAGATCCAGTGCTCCAATATATATGATATAGCTATATAATTTTTGTCATAATCATAGGCTTCCATGTCCTTTCAGATGTCGGGGTGTACTGATCATGATTGATCCCAAATTGCCACTTGTAGGTTATATAGGCTGGTTCTGGGTAAGAAGTAATGTTGCTGCACAAATGTATTCAGCAGCAACATAGTGTAATAGCATACAGACCTGAGCTGCTCAGTTCTCTGACAAATGCCTTCAAAATACTTACACATTTATTGATCAATTTTAGCAATAACTTGCAAAAATCTCCAAATCTTAATAGCATTAGAGTTTTTTAATTTTCTTACGTATGTAATATTCTATATCACTATGTGTCAGTGTTATGTGTTGTCTTTTGCACCTAAACTTGAGATTTTACGTAATAGGTGTATGCTGGGGCAAAGCACTTACAGTTCACACACAATTGGAAATGTGAAGAGCAAGACAAGTTAAGATAGGTATTAATTCCTCATGTAACAGATTGTTGTAAAACTTCACAAAAGTAAAAGTTTGATTCACAAAAAAAAGGCATAAAACTACTCTTGAGAAGTGTTTTATTTCTATCTTTCTTGCAAGTTATATTTCTTATTTTGAAGTGAAATTTTTTTTGCAAACTAAAGAAATATAATCTGTTGTAAATTACTTTAAAATACTCATTTTTCAAGCAGTCAGAATTAGACTTTTTTACAAAGGCAAACATTTCTTCTGCGCATTGCTTAGTCATTAGATCTGTTTAAAAAAAAACAATTTCTTGAGCTTGTAAAACAAGTTGCATTTCTTTTGTATATTGGAAGGTTTTTAAGTTGTAGCATCTTCAGAATGAGTGCATGTTCATATTCTGTTGCTTCTGAAATAGATGGGAAAGTACAGTGTTGAAAAATCACTAAACCAGGAAGATCTGCTTGTGACATCCACGGTAGTTTAACATGAAGAGGAAGAATAGTCAACTTTTTTTATAGCTTGTATGCAGGACCAGTTTGCATGTGTACTTGGAGGTGGTCATTGATAAGCCAGGCATGGCTTTAAGACTCAGTTTCTACTATGCAGAGGTTACAACAGGAAAACGTTATTGGATTAGTCTGTTTTGGGGGTAAAGGGGTGGGATTTTTGTTTGTCTCCACTGTAGAAAATTAAATGCTTTGTATCTATCAGCCATCATTCTTCTGTACATGCCTGCTATAGTAGCCACTGCCAAGTGCTGTATTTTCCTCTAATCTACTGAAACAATTTTTAACATGCCCTTTACTTTATCAGCGTTTTTGCTGACTGGGAAGCCTAACAAATACCTTTACCTGTGGTAATTTAGAATCTGCTAGTGAAATGTGGGCATTTATCGGTGTTACAATTTTCAAGTTGAAGCCAAAATTCATTTGTTGACATAATTTTTGAACATGCTTTTATTTAATAAAGAAGAAACTATATGCTTAGATTAAATTGTAATCTTTATTTACTGTGATGATGGGAAAATGCAAATGAAGCAGAGAATTTGGTGATTAGTATTTTACAAAGGAGTCATTTACTATAATTATATGTTTTTAACTAGTGGGATTATCATGTTCTGTTAACCAGATTCTTTCTTGACTTCTTGTAGGATTCTGAGTAACAACAAGATCTTATGGTTGAAGAATGGCTCTTTCTTTGGACTGAGATCCCTGGAGAGACTGTGAGTAACTGATCAGCCTTGTTCCACCTTCAATTAAAAAGTCTGTGTATTTAAAATATAAAACCAAACATCAGATAATGAAGTTGAGCTGTTCTGAACTGTATTGCACAGTAGAGTTTCTGGGCAGTCATCAAGTTAAGAAGTAGCATAAAAATGAGTGAACGGGGATGGATGTGGAAAATACAGGAAAGCACTGCCATCAATTTGGAACTAAAATAAACATCCAGTCAAAGACTTGTACTACACTGTGTACACTATCATGGTGAAGACTGGTATATGTAATGGTAACACTAATATACCTGACATGTAGTTTAGGTTATTTAACTCATTGGTCTCCAATACTTCCATTTTAATACTATTCTGATTTTAATTCTATTCTATATTTTAATTATATTCAAAAGAAATTGGACAGCATTTATGACTGTAGCAGACAATGACATTGCTAAAGCTCCATGGCTAATATTTGAAGTGGGGAAGAGGAGTTCTGGAGCAGCTAATGCATTAGAGGAGGAAATATTTGGAAACATCCATGGAATAAATAGGTAGTATCAGCTATACTGTAATAACACTGCTGTATGCATATATAGATCACTTGTTTGAGAATAATCATGTGAGCAAGTCTAAAAGGCTGTTTTTTTATATCTATATAAAACTTATTTTGCCAGTGCATCTAAAATGAGTAATTATATCATTCATATCTTACAATATCTCCAGCAGTTTAAGCTAAATTATGTTTATATTGCTTTGTGATAATGCCTTCAATACGTACAGCTGTTGATGTAAAGGAGTTGCTACATTCATGAAGGCATGAATATATATGAATGCATGAATGTATTCTACATTGAATGAATGTTACCATTGGTAAAAAATTGCATATTAAAATCAACTTTAGCTAATATTTTACTATTTATGTGTGAGATATGCATTCTATTTATAATTGTGTAATAAGGTGTGTAAGTATATGATACTGAGATATTTGAATAATATAAATGCAATTTAAAAACAATGTATTTCAAGTTCCGGAACAAGCTCTTAACCTTGAAGGTTAGGATAAAGCTAACTCTGAACAGTTATGAAAAGGAATCCTACATTTTCTCTGCATTTAGTTGCAATATTTAGTTGCTGCAATATTGGCAGCGATAAAAGGT
>JBCJKH010072599.1:0-19002 GCA_039877255.1 Loriculus beryllinus | reverse complement strand
TGGGTTCTACAGCTTAACATGAATCCAATAGGTGACTGCTGCTAAGCTAACTAATGCTAACAGATGTCTCCTATGTAAAATGTACAATCCAGAATTACCTGCTGGGTGTATAAGCCCTAGTAATCTGATAAGGGCCTTGTGTGCAGAGCAGGGGGAAAATTGGTCCGATTTGTGAGGCAGTAAGAAGCTGAGCTTGTAAGGTGGCTGAATTAGTTAAAGAGACCTCATAAATCATTACCATTTATTGCAGAAATGCCATTTGGGCCAGATCACTTCCTTTCCCTAACATGTCATGAGAACATAAGAGTATTAAGAGTATATATGGCAAGTACGTGGACAAAGGATGTGTAAACCCAAAATTAAATTACAGGGTAAAAATACCTTTTAAAATAACATACAATAATCTCACCAGTTTCAGACAGCATCTATTTGTGGAGACCAATCTGATTTGAGCTGCAAATAAGCTAAACTAACTAAAGGAACTTCATTTTCTATTTAGTAGGCCATATACAATAAATAATTTATAAATGAAAGGCTGTGTAAAAGGCCAATGTAGCTGCTCCATTTCTAATATAGAAACAAAATGTCTCCTCCGTAGAGACTTTAATGAGGGTAATTTTGGGACTGTCATAGTTGGAGCCCAGCTGGCAACTAAGTACTATGCAGCTGCTTGCTCACACACACACCCGCAGCAGGATGGGGAGGAGAATCAGAAAAAAAGTAAAAACCCTGTGGGCTGAGATAAGAAGAGTTTAATTATTGAAATAAAAGTAAAATATAACGATAATAATACAATAATATTAAAAGGAAAGAGAGAGAGGAATGAAGAAGACACACAAAGTGATCCCAAAACCAAGTGATGCACAGTACAATTGCTCACCACCCAGTCACTAATCGATACCCAGCCTATGCACAGGCAGCATCTGGCCCCTCCTGGCCAGCTCCCCCAGTTTCTGTGCTGAGCATGATATTCTAAGGTATGGAATACCCCTTTGGCTAATTTGGTTCAGGTGTCCTAACTCTGCTCCCCAACCCTGCTTCTTGTGCTCCTCCTCACTTGTAGAGCATGAGACTGAAAAGTCGTCGATCACAACTAAAACATTGGTGTGTTACCAGCATTGTTCTCAGACTAATGCCAAATCACAGCAGTGCATCAGCTGCTGGGAAGAAAATTAACTCCATTCCAGCTGAAACCAGGAGAGGGCCTCAGATTAAAGAAACTGTGCTACTTGTTTTGAAATAAATGTTAATAAAATCATTCTGCTTATGATCATTTGGTGATCTGAAAAGGCCAAGAAATCCCCCTAGGTATAAGCACACAGAGAGAAGGGAAAAAAAGACCAAAACCCCAAGCCACAAAACCCTACAGACTGCTCTGCTGGGAAGATGTAAAACAAAATCATAATTGAACACCTTCCAATAAGCATTAGAGATACTCCAACAAACACCTCTCTTCCTATGCCCTTCCCAAAGGAGCATGACCATGAGTAAATACTTTAGGATTGCTCTGTGTGTGCAGATCCTATAACCTTTCCAAGTACTTGAACACGTAACACTACAGAAGTAGAACTACAAGCACTGGTTAACCAGTAGCACTAGAGTAAATCTGGGTGCTGAATTCTCTGAAAGCAGCAGTTAATTCTGATCACCCAGTGCCTGCAGACAAAAAGAGACTTAGGAGGTTATTATGAAAGCTTATCATGCAGTGTGACAGATGCATTTCTATCATTAAATCAATTACTCGGAGGCTTGCACCCATCTTGCAGGGGTGTAAATTTCCCTTACTAAAATGAACCTGCTGCTCAGGGGTAAGTGTCTTCCTCCAGAGTGTACTATAGCAGCAGAGGGACAGCCAAGTTTCTTGCACTGGTATGCAGTCTCCTTCTTCAGCAGATGTTCTGGAATCCTAGAGCACTCCAAATGGCAGGATCTCCCTGCTCAGAGCTAATTGTCCTCCTATAGAAATGCTGATATGCACTGGAGAGGGACAGGGTTTATTGAGGTTTTACTCAGTTATGCTGTAATTATCCTGAGTTTTGGTTGTTTGGTTTTGTTTCTTTTTTTCTTCCAAGTTGTAGTCAGCACCTTTGCATTTCTGAGCTTTCAAAGGCTTCCCACAGATCTGTCCACATCTCAGTCCCACCTCATACAACAGTCAGCAGAAGCTATTTGTAGAAACCCATGAATCCACACGGCATCCTGAGTTTATCCAGCTGCTTTCAGTGGAAGGCTAAAATAGCTTGCTTTGGGTAAGTTGCTAAGATATGATAGTATCAGCCACAAAGGAGCTGCATACCATGTCCTAGAAGGGAGCTATATAATGCTAGGGAAATACACTGATTTCCCCAGGGCGTGGATGTGGGTAGGCAGGATTATGTGTGTTAAACAATTAATGTGGGAAGGGGAAACCCTGATTCTTTGTCTCAAATTTTCAGACTGTATTCTAGGGAGAGACTAATGCATAAAATACAGACATATTCTGTGCTGTTTGATTAACTGGTTCAGTCAGTTCTTTAAAAGAAGTTCCCTTTTCAGAGAAGACAGAAGAAAATAGGAAGATATACCAAAATTTAGGCAGATATTTTCCATTGATAGTGTCTCCCAAAAGGAGGGGATGAAGAACTGTAGCTACATCCTCCTAGGAATGGACGAGATAAAAAAACAAACCCTCTTCTATTCCACTCTACTTGTATCTGTCATCATACAGTCATGCACAAATGTATGTAAATTCGATTTTTCTAATAAGCATAATGGAATTTGGCTACCTACATGCAATGTGACAATGAAAAGCTATTGTCATTTAGTATTTCTCTAATGCTACATACCTGTCAGTTTGCACAATCGTGTCCTTAGGCTGGATTTGGTGACTCAATGTGGTTACAACAAGGGCTGAAAGCTTAGCAGCATAATCCTCCTTCTAGGAGGTAAGACTTTGCCCATTTTAATGCCCTCATCTTGCAACCTTCAGGGAAACTATGTTTTGGAAGAAAGACAATGTTTGAATTCAATTTGATGCAACTCATGGGTCTGCAGAAAGCACTAAAAGGAGCAAGAATTGGATTAATTATTGTGAAGTTTTTCTCACTTCAGTGCATGCAGGGACACAAAATCATCAGTAACGTTTTAATCCCATAGTAACTGGACAAAGAGTGGATGCCTGAATATGTCATCATTACCACTGTGCAAAACTTTATCACAAGAAAGCTGCATTAAAAGCTATGCACCAAAAGATTCATAGGCAAAAGATTCATAGGCAGCAAGAAGCTACTTTTGCATCCTTCTGAGCAATAACATAAAGGCAGCATTTAAAGTAAGACAGTGATGCCTTTTGCTTAAATTTGCAACTTAGAAAATTCCTCTTTCTAGTAAAACTGTAAGAGCTTAGATATCTCTTCTACAACTGAAATCTAACTTCTGATGTGTGTACTAAACAAACTTTAACAAGTAGAGGAAAATAAAGTACGTTCTATTGCGCAAATACTCCCATACTTGAAAGAGTTATTTTATGATAGTCTGTGTATGAATGGTTTCTTCCTGCTTTAGTGCTAGCTATCAATACTTTCCAACTTTGCTATAATTGTTACAGGACTTTGGTTTGAAATTCTTTCTTCCAGATTTTCATTTAGGAAAAGAATATTCCTGAGGAAAGATTCTTTCAGTGCAGCTCTGGTTTTTCATATGGATATATAAGAACAATTTTATTTTATGGATCTTCAAGATATTTAAGAACAATTTCTAAATATTTAAGAACAATTTCATTTTAAATGTGTTGTCTTTATAAAAACTACTTTATCCAACTGCCATGCTGTCACTTCCAGCCTAAGATGGAGATCAGCTCACTCTAATGCTGTTATTTTATATCATAACTAGATACCCCAAGGAAAGAATAGACAAATTTTATTTTAAACGGAATTCAGTGACCCCTGTGTTAAGCTCTTTCCAGTATCTGACATCTAAGGACATAGAAAGGACAGAGATGAGGACATGGTCCTGGCCATCAGAGCTAAATAAGTACCTAGACAGCCTATCAGATGGATAAAGACAAGCTTTTTAGGTTTTTGAGACCACCTAACTAAACATGGTTTTAATTTCTGGCAGTTACCTCTTTCTAAACCTTCCTAACTGTCTTTCCCAGTTTGGAATTGCCAAATAAGGACTTTTAATTGTGTTTCCTATAGCTTATCCTGAGCTAGGGATATATATTAAACTGACTGATCTCAAATATTCCATCCTTATAACTGTAAAGATGATTAAAAAGTAGGTACAAGTCACTAGATCCTCAAGATGTCCAGATCCTCAACACACCTCTCCAAGTTATCTGAAATAAACACGCTAGCTGGTTTGAGAGCTTGGATAGGATGCCCTCTCTACACTGAGGCAGGAGTGTTCCCACCAACTGAGAAAGTTATCTGGTATACAGCAGGACATGGTAGTAAACCATAAAACCTTTCAACATTTGATATTAAGTCATTCCACTACATTGCACGAAATGTAATATAGACTGAACCTCTGAAAGAACAAATAATTGTGTCCTATTACAGTAAACCATATGAAGGTACATCATCAGATGAGATGCTGGAGTTTGGTTTTTAAAGGGGATGTATGAGGGGTGGGGAGAAAAGAAAGAGAAAAGGGGTGACAGAGGGAGAAAGACCTACCTTCACAGTTCTTGGATGTTGCATTGTATGTGTAGCCTTCTGGACATTCACATTCATACTTCCCTAGGGTGTTTTTACAGGTGGCGGTCCCACAGATGTTCGGATGTAACAGACATTCATTTATATCTACAAATACAAATAAGTTACTGAAAACAAGTCACTCTCTAGCATGTAATTTTTTCCTAACTCTATCCAAAACTGCAACTGATTGAAGTGGGCAAACTGGCTCACTCTTGCTATAGGTCTAGCAAGCTTTCATAGCAGACTATAGTTGCAGCTGCAAAGATCTACAGAGGTCCCTAAAAGGTGCTTCTGCATGCCCAGGAAAACAAATTCCTTCTCTTCCACCCTTTCGTATTTTTTTGTCTGTTCTGTGAGTAACAGGGAAAGGGATGCATGTCCAGGAAGGCAGAGAGAGAAACAGCCTGCAGTTTTCCTATAAACTAAACCAGATTGAATAATAAAACCTTACCTTACAAAAAGACATCTAGAAAGCCAAGAGATAATACTATCAGAGTTTCTTACATGCTACAATCAGTTTATGTCACAATCGCTTGTTAACTGGCTATGCTGACAAGTATTCAAGTCTCTCACTGTCTGTACACCCTTCAGACCATTTTAGTGTCTATCGTATGTGGTGTTACCAGTTTTTGAATATCCTTTACAAAATGCGTATGTCACAACTGGAGGCAGAGTATAGTATCAATCTTACCAGAAGTTCTGTAGACAGAAAAATAGATCCCTGGTAGTACTTCAATTCCCACTTGTTTGTGCAGAGATCACTCTAGTTATCTCTGTAGCTTGTGGGACTTGTGGAAACAGTGCTGCACGGGGAGAACAGATTCTGCCACCAGCTTGCTATGACTTCCAAAGCTGTCCTGAATTTGATCTACTTTTTTATAGTTACTCTGTGTACTCCAAATTCCTAGGTGTGTAATTTTGTTGTTGGATGAAATGAAATAGATAAATCTGGTTTATCAAATGACCAAAGTAGTACTCCATGTACAAATATGTATTAGTGTATTTTTGCCTTTAAGTTTTTAACCAACCTTTCCAGTATCTTTCCAAGAATTACAGAGATTCTTGAAAACTTGTCTGCCTGCATTTTTTGATGAAACAGCAATCTTCCATTCTGGAATTTCTTTGGGAATTATCCATTCACAAAAATATATATGCTAAAGGAAGTGACAGCAGGAAATGACCCTCAAGTCTGGCTTCTTGAATTATTTGATATTATCCAAAACTGTTGCTATAGTCAAGGAATAAAATATGACATTAAAATGGAATGAGGTTGTACTCTTTTTCTAACTATGCAGTAAGAATTGCTAGTTATGTCAGTACATTGGAAAGGAACAAAGCATGTACGTCATGGCCAATACTAACTGTGACACAAGCATGTACAGAAGAAATATTCTGAGTGATAAAAGGCAAGTCTTTCCCTCCATTAAAAGCATTTTCAGATTCATTAATAGTTTCTTCTCCAATGAACTTCAAACTCCCAAAAGAGTAGCATCACTAATTAGGAGTGGTTCAGCCTAACCCAGTGTTTACCAGACAGGATTTCCATGGAAACAGTATTAGCTGATCACACCACTCTAGATTCTTGTTTCAGCATGCTTAAGGGCTATGTGAAACTAATTAGTGACCAAAGCAAGCTTTACAGAGTTCTAGTAATGAAGCAGAATCTAATCTATAGCCTTTCTCTTTTCTCTGTTTGTTTTGTTTTCTCTTTCTAAATTGGTTTCAACTCACCTCAATTCCTTGATCTGGTTCACTATATGGTTGCCCAAATGCCTGCAGTGGTGTAAGGCTGCAGGCAGAATGAGTAGCCAAGTTGAAGCAGAACTGCATCTTTCAGAGGTAACGCAAGCTTCTGTTGACTTAGACCATTCATGAAACTACTGGACTAAATTCTTTCCTCTCTCTTGTCAACAGGTAATGTACTGTCATGTCATGATGGTCTCCTTACGCCTTACTTCTTACCTCCGCAATCCCGTTTATTCGAATGCATAAAGTAGCCATCTTCACATAAACAACGGTAGCTTCCAGGTAAATTAGAACAACGTTGGCTACAACCTCCATTTAAGTCATCACATTCATTTATATCTAGAAGGAAAACAAAATAAGAATCTTTGAGAGGAAGGCATTATTTGACCAACTGTGTGTGGGTATACTTAAAGATCAGATACTATTAAATAATAGTAGAACTATAATTGTGGTTTTGAGAACTAAAATCATCATAACATTAGAGACTCTACCTTCTTCACATCTCTCTCCTTGCCATCCCGATTTACAAACACACGTATACCGGGCTTGTCCATCTATGCAATCCTTATATCCATCTTTATGGCATGGCAGAGGGCTGCACTGGTTTGAAATGTCTGTGGGATAGAAAACATCGGAAATGCTTGTTATTTGGGATTATTTTTTCCTCAAGGATCAGTTTAGCCTGTCTTCTTCTTGCCCCACAGGTACACTTAATGAAATAGGAAAGGGCTTGACATATAACATCAAGTACCCATACAACCATCTTGCTATTAGTTCTATCAGCAAGAATCTGTAATGACTGAGAAAAAGAAAAAGCCACCAGTAGTTTGTCAGACAGAAAACAACTAGAACATGACTTGCTAAACCACATCTTGCAGGGATTAACATGAGCAAACACAGACTTGCTACTATTTTCATTGCATTTTAAGGACATATTTCACAGTTCTCTGTCCCATTGCATCACCACAAATTTCACTAGAAAGACCATATTTTCAAGAATATCAATAATTCAAGTTTACAGAGGTCAGTTTCTCTGTTCAAGGAGGGTCACGTTTTCAGAGAAACTAATGCCTCAGCTTGCCTTTGCTTTCCAGGTCCTGTGGATAGACTGGATACATCAGTGTCTAATACTGTCACCTTTTACAAGTACTAACTTCAATGTCAAACAGATTTGCATCTAAAAGAGCAACTGAAGTCTATATATGCTAGCAAGATCTCAGCAAGGCTCAAAAGACAGAGATTGGGGCAGAGAACACTGAATTCACTGCCTTTTTTTCTCTAATCAAAATAAAGTTCTTTTCATTTTCCCCACCATTTTCATAATTTTACATCAGCATAGCACATAAGACATCATTCTGTGTTTGTCTCCTGAATATGCTGGTAGCTTAACAAAATATGGTTAGTATATTTGTCAAATAAATCTACTTCTAATTAAATTCTGCTTCAAGTAAATCCAAAAGCCCAAAGGCCAGCCATGTTCCAGAACTCTAGAGAACCTCTAGAATAGGTGCTGCACATCATGTAATATTCATAGTGTACACCAAAGACTCCAATTGCAGATGGAGACTGACCGAAGAAATTGTGTGGAAGAAATAAAAAGTATGGTGTTTATGTGTGGATCCAATTTCCAAAGGCAAGTTCTAGAACTCTCTATGTTTTTTAATCCTTTTTGATTATTTACTGCTTTTGTAGGTTGAGGTACAAGTGTGTGACCTAAGCTTGGTGCAAGCAAAGCATTTCGTAAGTGACAGATGTGGAAGGCATCCTCAGGAACAAGCCTGACTAAACATTTCTGAGCAAAAAGCAGTGATGACTTGTGAGAGTCTGATCTGACAGAAGACTGATTGGGTTGGCAGCATGAAACATGAGTAGATAGAATGAGGTGAATTAAGGATATAAAGAGCAAGAAAATTAGTAAATGAATGAATGGAAAAAGGAGAAACTGGCAAAATACACTAGAGAAAGAAGACAAGACAGAATGGATAGGAATAGATGGACAAAGAGGTTATGTCAGCAGAGGAATGATTAAGATGCTACTGCAAGAACAGTAATGCAGCAGCAATTTGTTCTGAAAGCAGGTCTGATGCTACTCTTTTCTCCATTCAGGGTATCAGGGTACCTTCTGATCTACTAGACAGCAACGTGACAACTAAATGTCAGAAGATATACTCAGCCTATAATAGAAGGGGTGAGTGGCAAGAGGTGTATTGTGGTTCCTCTGCCACTCAGCAGGCTTTGGTATCCAAAAGATGTGTCATGGTGAGATGGACAGATGTAAATGCAGCGATTTTTAAGTTTTTATTTTTAAAAGCAATCAAGCATGCAAATTTAAGGGGTACAGATGTTCAGGGTCTTAAAAATGCAACTTAGATACATGCTTGGATTAGAAAAGTATGAGAAAGGGTCTCCTATTCCTGTGAATATTTTCCTTTTTCTTCCTAGATGGTATTTAAAAGGTAAATATATTCACAATTTTTTGTACTTATTTATACAAAAGTGCATGCCTTCAAAATGTGTGTTCATTTGTATAGGTAATTTGGACAAATCTGAAAACAACTGCATTTTTGTCAGTTCTGTTTTCATTGTTGTTTCTATTCTCTAATTTGTTTCAGCTTGAGATTTTAATTCTACTAATTCTTATAATTATTTCCTTCCCGTTAGGAAAATCAGATTTTTGATTTTGACAATATCAAATCAATTTGGATCGTAAAGTCCAGAAAGACAACACTTGTTTTAGAGAAGTTGATAGCAGTATGACAAAACCTTTGTCTTAATGAAAACGCATTTGAAACAATGTCATATAGTTTTAATGGGAATTTTCAATTTCAAGTTCTCAGCAGTAGCTCCCTTCCATGAACGTGTAGGAACGTTTAAGCCTTAGAAACACTTGTAAATGTTACGCATACACACTTCTTTTTTATCCTGGTTACTGACCAATAGTAACAGTTTATTTAACTTGATTTTTATAATGTAAACCCAAATGGCGGTATACAGTGACTATCCAGTAAGCTAGTTGTTTACAGAAACACTGCACATTGACACAACCCTGTGAAATCTTTCCTCCCAGGACCTCTCATGAGAGTGAGAAAGAGTGATATGAATGGGTCTTCATTTTAGTTTGTGACAGCAGCCATGTTGGTCAAGTGAGCTGGAAACCATATTCATCCATGACCACGAGCAGCGTAATTATTAAGGGATTTTTTTCCCATCATTGTTTTCAACGATAGAAACAGTGTCAGATGGTTAAGTATCCCTATTCAAACTAACCATAAGCTACTTTGGTGTAACCAGGCTGTAAAGGTTTAAGAAGTTTAGAGAGATGTTTCAACTGTGACAGATAGGGAATAAATAAGGTACAGACTACTTCCTGTGAATTTAAGAGGGGAAAACCCCACAATTCCCACCAGACTCATAAACGTATAGGTGTAAAAAATCAACTATTTGAGCAACATCACAAGTTCCCTAGTATTGTAATTTTCCAGCTGGCAATGTTACCTGCTCAATGCGGGGATACAGAGTAACTATGGGCCAACCAGTGGTAGAAAGAAAAATTACCCAGATGGCCTCTTCCCTTAACTGGCACAACAGGACTTGCCAGATACAAAAAGAGTCAGGCATTACTATTAAAGATGTGGTAGAGTGGAGAGGACGTCCCAGGGAACACTGGTGGGTTGGCATAGGTTAATTCTGTTTCCAGAAGAATTGTACCTTCTAGTTTTGCAGTTAATCATGTTTCTTTTACAGTGTCGCTTATAAAGTTAAAACCAGTAATTTACACTGCTTGCTCTGAAAATGCTGTGCCTCACCCATTTATTTTTTGTCAGTGTATGGTTTATGTTATGGAGTTTGCATGAGTTAAATGGAGATTTGTTTCTTTTTCTGCCTATGTGAACTGCTTTAAAGCCATGTGTATGTGTGTTCTTAGATGTGACTGCATTAGGTAAAGTATTAGGTAAGCAGCACTTACCAACTACACAAGCCCTCAGGTCAGCTGGAGAATCTGGAGTAACTGCAATAACCCTGAAAATCCCTGCTCGATGGGAGGCAAGGCAACCTGGAAATGCAAACCCACACAATCTGCTTATGATACAAACACTCACATAGACTGAAGTTATAACAGCTTATGCATGGCATCTTCAAAGAGTCTGTTCTCACAGCTTGAATTAGAAAACTTGTCTGGGCATAGTAGACAGCTGATCACAGACTTCTGAGCGCCTCTGCTAGCATCTAAGCACACAGAACTGCCTAGGAGCTACTATGCATTATAATCGGCATGGAAATCATTCAAGCACTATGAGCAGAATAACTAAACTAGCATTATCCAAATACAAAGATGAGTGAATGATATAGTTGTTCAGGGCTCTTGTACTTACTTAAATATTTGGGATAAAAATATTCCTGCAAAAAGAAAAACAAAGAATAAGAAAAATTTAAGGTAGATATATATCACTGAATGAATACTAAAATATATTGGTATTATTACTAAAAAAAGAACTAAAAAAGACAAAGTCAAATTGAGTCATAGGCTTACTATTGTTTAAGCTAAGATGACAGGTTATTCAATAAATGCAAGACTCAGTAGAGAGATTAAGATACTGCAATGAATTGGACACTTTTAAAGTGAAAGTAATGAAAATTAATTAGGTGTTAAAATGACTCTGAAAGTTATCTCTTTAAATGGGAAGATCTTGCCCAATGTTGTTATTGGATGCACAGCAGCATCCTTTATTTCTCCTTTCACCCCAAAATAAACAAAAAGCCCTGGAATAGATTGAACATCTTACATGCAATTCATTCCAAATGAAGTGAAAAGTGTTACTAAACCAGAAATTGTTAGAAGCAACTGATTATTGATTACTGAAACTATTTAAACTTAACAATCAATATATCTGAATACATGCACTGGTATGACAGACAGAATATGGAACTGACATGGTCTGCAAAACAAGAATTCATTTTAACCACATATATTGTGTAGTAAACCTTTTGCAGTACAAAGTTGTTATATTTTGTTATATTTTATTTAATATATATGAATATATATTAATATATATTATATTGAATGAAATAATAAATACCAAGTAATATGAAGTGAGAATGAACTGAGGAACAGACTTCTCCCCACTGTGAGGAAACCTTGCAGTTAATATGTTCAATCCCTTCATTAAAAAGGTTGTAGTCCCATGCATCCTTAGTGTAAACTTTTAATTGAAGGCAACAGAGTTTCCCCAGATGGCATGCTTGCAGACAACTGTGGTCTAAAACTGGTGATCCGTACTGGAAATTAAATACCTGCTCAGCTATTCCCTTTGCTTTACAGGCTTTATTACTAATTGTGAAGGTTCCATCCACAATGGAATTTCAGACTAGTTCTTGGTCTGTGTGGTGCAATCCTTTTAGCTTCACAGTGTGAATTCCATGTACTTCCATCTTTCGTCTGCAAGGAACAACTATCTACCTTGTAGGTATTCATCAGATACTTACAGTCTCAGGATTGTTTTCAAAGATTTCCCTGGCTTCTTCCTTATTGCACAATTCTTCAATGCACTCTCTTTCTAGATTTCCTTTTTTACTTTCTTCCATAAAAGAATTTGCTCGACGTTTCCTCACCAGGAACTGAGAGGCATACTGCTGGGATAAAACTTAGCAGAAACAAAAGAGCTCTGTTATTGTTTGTTAGTTTAACAGCTGATATTTGGTGAGCACTCATCAAATACGAGAATCTAACACAAAAATCTGAATTAAATCCTTAATCGGGAGTTGCTGTTCACTATCATTTTGGAAAATGTGGGCAAGGACACCTAGGATTCTGTTTTCTGCATATGGGGTTGCTGGTTCTAACCAAAAGGTTTGCAAAATGCTGTGCCTAAAGTGTAATTTAAATATCATATTCATATCATAGGGGGTTTTTTTAGCTATGGGTATTACAAAGTGAGATAAGTGATCAACAAGTGGAAAAAAAGATGTGAAGCCTTTTATATTGTCTGTTTCAGTGATCTAGGAGTAAATGCTCTGATCCTATTTAACTTAAGTGAGACCAAAAATGTGTCTTATAATTGCAAAACAGGTGAGAAGGATATCCTGAAAAACACCAAGACAGCCTACAAATACATTCACATTTTACCAAGATAAAATACAATCCTAGCTAACTTTTATATATCAGACTTACTTTTACTGTATCTTGTTATTGTCATTTTCTTGACTTTTACACAAATGGTGAACAAATAAGTGAGTTGAGAAATTACACTACAAATGAAATTCGTCTGCTTCAATGTTCTTTGTAGAGCACACAGCTCTACAGGGAAAACAACTAAATTAGACTGCCTTGTTAGCTTAATTTTTGGGTATATCTTGTGATTAAGAGAAAAATGGATGAGCATAATTGGAAGAAGTCCAGCTGATAGGGTTAAAGAGCATGGCTGGTGTATGTTAACTACAGAGCACCATATTTCTACACCTGCCCTTCTTCATCAGCCTTTGCACAACTAAACCTCTCAGACTAGCACACTGTGTGAGGGTCAGGACACCTGCAGTGCAAGCCAGATAGGGTATGCATACATACTCATCACAAATCTACAAAGATCAGCTCAAGCAGACATAGTCAATTGAATACTCTTTGTAAGCATGTAATACCTCAAACCCAGAGCCCTTTTATGAGATGTGCCACCAGCAAAGTGTCAGAGAACAGCTCCCCACTGTCTGTGCACTAACAGGAAAGAAAGAACTTCAAAGGCTTATTAGAAAGAACAGCTAATGAGAACCAGAACCTGCAGTGAGAATAGCTTTCAGGTGACAGATGCAATGAAAATCATACCATCCTAAACACATTTCTTAAGGGTCTCTATCAAGTGACAGGGAACACAACTGAAGCACTCTGGTGTGTAACACTGGACAACGACCTGAAGAAACCTTTCTGTTACAGCATCCTAAATGTATTTAATGTGGGATAAGCTTGTGACTCCACACTGATCTATCTGCTTTCACTTGGGGAAGAATGATCTTCCTGATAAGGCAACAGGTAAGATGTCCTGAGTATAAGGTGGATGCACTACAGCATCCCTCCAAACTTTGGAAGCACACCTATGTCTCAACAAGCTACCAGCAACTTGCTTAGAAATACAAGAAGTCAGCTTGTGCCCTTCCCCAGTAATATACAATAAGTATATGAGCAGGCAGCAGTTTGGTAGTTGAGGATTCATTTTTTCTTATATACATGTTGATCTACATGGTGGTCTCACTGGAAAATGGGAAAAATTCTCTAAGGTTACAACTGATCCTCAAGGGAACTGCTCAGACGAAGAAAAGTCTTGTCTTACTTTCTGGGCTCCCACTTCCAGAAGTTATTGGCACAAAAGAAATTATTCAAGCCTGCTTTCCTCTTCTACTCTTTGCCACTTCCACAAACGCTATACCCGTAGTACATCTCATGTGCTGTTAACATCTTTCAAGAGCTGGATTTGGATTCTTGGGTTGTTACATATCCTTCATACAGCAGTTAGGAGGAGCAATGAATTGGAAACTGCTGAAACTGTGGATCTCCTAGACCTTTTTTCTCAATCCATGAGCCCATCACTAACACATCATAGAACAGCCCAGGATGGAAGGAACTTCAAAAGTTGATTCAGCTTTTCATGGGAAATGGAGTGTAGATGAGACTATCTGACACCAAGTCACATCTTGAAAACCTCCAGTTTTTCCCCAGTAACTGGGGAAGTTATTCCAGTGAGTGATTTTTCTCATTGTAAAAAATTACTTTCTTATATCAAGATGAAACCTTTCCCAGTACATCTTGTACACATTGCCCCTTGCCTTTCCCATGTGGCTCCTTGCAAAGAGAGAGCCTCTGCCCTCTTTGAAGCAGCCCTTTAATACTGGAATATGGCAATGAGGTCTCCCAAGCCTTGTTTTCTCCAGGGAGAACAGGACCAACCCCTTCAATCCCTCCCCACAGGGCAGGCTCTCCAGCCCTTTGATCATCTTGGTGGCCCTCCTTTGCACTCTCTCCAGTCTGTCTGTGTCTTTATTGAATTGCAGAGACCAGAACTGGACACGGTACTCCAGATGTGGCCTGACAAGCACTGGGGGACTGGGATGAACATGTCTCCATCTCTGCTGGTAATGGAGACTGGGGAAAAGCATAGCAAGGTGATGGGACACGAAGGACCTTATGAAAGATCTTCTGAGCCCTAGCCACACTGGAACGCATACCCAAAAGGACGTTTTGATAATGTATTTCTCACGAACTACTGCCAGCAGTGTCGTTTTAATTAACTTGGGTAAATGGCTGTATTTGTCATTACATAAAAGCAGACTAATAAGAAGGATGTATCTGTTCTTACAGAGAAAGAGAGACAACAAAATGATACAATCATGCATTGCAACTGCTGATTTTGTTTACGCTGCAGATTTCTACCAGTGCGAGCATGCTGACACGGCTTTAGGGCAGAGGCTCTGTGGGGTAGATGAGGCCTAATCCACAACTGACTGTAAACAATCTTGTTTTGACCTTTAATGACGAGAGTTTTGTAATGAGTAAAACACAAGAAAATTCTAACTACGTGCAGTGTTCTTGAGGACATTACGCTAGATATAAAACTGAGGACATTACACTAGACATAACACTGTTGACCTCACATCTTCAGTTCAGTGGGGTAATGGAAACGGGTCTTTCCCCTTCCATCCCAGCAGTTCAGCCTTCTCCTAAGCTCGTTTCCTATGACTTCTGGGTTTAAATAGAACATATAACTCTATATGAATTCCAAGTTTTTACTGCAAATGTTTCCGTTCTTATGTACAGAATTAGCAGTGTATTTATTTAACTGTTCTTTCCTTATGAAGATTATGATAAGACCTTTGTTTTAAGAAGTAATCCTGACTGCTGTTGCTGCCAGTTTGATTACCGGAAACTCCAGCCCACTTCTGACCCTGCCAAACAATAGTTAACCCTTAATGAGCTGTGTGCTTCATTTGGCACTCACCCAAGTGCTATGGACTTCAATAACCTTACGATTTCAATAGCTGCAGTAGAGACACTGTGTAGTGATTACTTATCATATACCTGTTTAGAAGTTATGATACTGAAAAATAAAGAAAACTGGGGGGAAAGGGTGAGATTCCACGGTTCCTTACAGCTGTTTTGTAGTGCAGATACAACCAGAAACCTACCACAACTGGGCTATTTAAACATAGCTTAGAGCTGCTTACCTCATATCCCAGTTACGGAAAGCAGTTCTAGCCTACTAGTGCTCTCTCTCAGAAGCTCCTTATAAACTGAATGAGGAGTACATGCTCTACCACTGTAGAAAGTGTCATCGCCTTGTTTGTACAGCTGCTATACTGCAACCAGTTCCCTAATTCCAGCACCTAGTCTCCCCAAATGCTCATCAGTGACATAACCTTTATGCAGTCAACAAAACAAAGGAAGCCAACCGCTGATGTTTGCTTGTTCTTTCTCCACCTCATCCAAAAGATGTCCCTCGCTGGATGCTGGACCAAACACAGCTAAACTATCAGAAGAGCAACTTTCTCTTATGATTGAATGGTAAATGCTGCATTAATAAGATCTTTCTGTTTCTTGTTTGGTTTTTTTGGGATTTTTTCCCCCTGGTACATAAATCTCTGGCAATGTTCCGATGCCAATGATCGGAAGCTGGACTACATGCACCATAGAAAGTTTTTGTGAACAGGGCAACTTCTAATTTCCCACTGTTCATAAGAGAAAACTGACAAGGTACGCAGTGAGCAAGAAAAATAGCACATAAAATGTGACGAAAACAGGAGAAAACATTACAAAACATTTATCAGAAGATTTATTTTTAGGACTTGTTCAAAAATAAATTAGAAAATGAACTTTCATCTTCCCATGCTGCTCCCTTCACACTCACAATCCCTAGCATTCAAACGCGTGTCTGAACAGTAAACATTAGGTTTTTCTTCTGCCTGTTTAACCATTAGTAAACCATGTCAGATACAGGTTTACTTTGAGCTGCAGCTCTTCTTGTTCCAGATACAGTCTTCTTTCATTACTAAGCTCAAACAACTTCGTGTCAAAAACATAAGCTTTGATTCTATTTTTTATCTCAAGTAGTTCTTACCTAGCCTGTTAGGTCTGAACTGACCAACAGGCAGGGATGCTTGCCTGGACTCCACAATAATGCCACTCTCCTGAGACCGTGATCTACCGAGTTTTAACGTCCTAGGAGACTCAAGCGCTATCTGAAGGCACACTTTCCCCTAGGCTGCAGACCTGCACTTCGGCCGCAAACAGCTTCAGACCACCCCCAGGTTACAGCTCGGCTGCCCTATCTATTCTATCTAGACCTATCTAAGGTCCACCTTTCAGCGAGGGGCCAAACCCGCCGCGATCAAGGCGCTCCAGTGGCACCCACCCGGGGAAGGAGGGCCGCCCCACGGCCGCCTGCGGCACCCCGTCCCAGGGCCACAGGGACCGGCGCCAGCCCCCGCCTCGGCCCCGTGGCTCCCGGCCCTGCTCGCCTTCCCCCCCCGCCATGCCTCACTCACAGGTCGCGGCCTCCGCGAGGGCGATGGCCACCGCCAGGCCCGCCAGCAGCGGGAGGCACCGCCTGCCCCGCGGGCTCATCGCTACCGGGGGCGGGCGGCCGGGACCGGGCACGGCGCCGGGACTGCGCGGCGGCTGCTGTACGCGACGGGCAGAGGAAGCTCCGGGGGCGGGAGGGAGGGGCAGCGGGGCGGGTGGGAGGCTGGGCCGTGGCCGGGCGGCGTTGCCCTGCGGGAGCGTCACCAAGGCGCCGGGGGCAGCGCCGCGGGGGCGCGGGCGGTTCGCTCCTGATCCGCATCCGGGCGGCGCCGAGGGCCGGCTTTAGGGGGGGAACGGCGGCAGAGGGGGGCAGAGGGGGACGCGGGGGGACGCGGGCATCCCCACGGCAGCAGCTCCAGGCATCTTCGCACCCGTGGGTACCGGGGGAGCACTCCGCCTTCGCCCCCTTATAGCTGATTGGCTGCTGGTCCGCCGGCACCGAGGCGGCCGCCCGATTCGATTGGCTAACGGCGGGCCGGCCCTTTCTCTCCTCTCCGCCCGAGCGCTGCGTTGCGTGCCATAAGTTTGTCCTTCCCCGGCGCCCGTTCGCGGTAACCAGGGGTTAGCGGCCTGGTTACGCGTCCCCCCTCCCGCCTCGGTGCTCTCGGTTTCCACCAATGAACGCCTTCCCGTGAGCAGGGGTTGGGGGGGAACCGGGACCGGGAACCGGGAGCGGCCGCCTCGGTTCCCGGCGTGGCGGAGCGGAGCCGAGCCGTGCCGTGCGCAGCCGGTGGGAGCGGTGCGGTGCGGTGCGGTGCGGTGCGGTGCGGTGCGGTGCGGAGCGGAGCTGGTGAGAGGGGAGCGGTGCGGCCTCCGGCCCGCGTTCCGCCGCCGGCTCCCGTCGCCCGGGGCAACGCCAGTCTCGGGGTGGCGGCCGAGCTGCGCGGAGCAGTTAACGGTCGGGCTGCGCCGCCTCATCGCCTCGGCTGAGCGACCGGTAATGGCCACAGCAGGGAGGCGCGGAGGCCGAGGGCCGCCGCGGTTGCCCCGGTGAGGTGGATGGTTACGCGGCTCGCCTCCGGCCTGTCACCGGCGCGGCCTGCTTTACCAGACGCGCCGTGTGCGGCGGGCGGCGCTGCTGCGGGAGCCGGGCGAGGCGAGGCAGGTCGGGGTCGGTGGGGTTGCGCCTTCGGGGAGGGCCTGGGGCACGTCCCGGCGGGTGAGGTGGCCGCGGTGGAGGGATCGCCCTGCTCAGCTGGCCCCGGAGCTCCAGGCGAGTTTCTTGCAGCTCCGCTCTTGTCTCGTTGTACGAAACACCTCGGTGCGTGTCCGCGGTGGCAGCCTTGTGATAGGGCTTTAAGCAACAGGCAGTAGTTTTTCTCTGAAATCCTGATTTTATAGGACAAAAAAGCGTACTCCCATAGTAGAAGAGAGAAGCACAAGAAACATGCCCAAAACAAAGACTGCGTTTTAGGGCTGCTGGTCTTTTTGGAAACAGAGGAAGAGGTGTGAAACTCACTTGAACTGCTAGTCTCATAGTAACTTTTCCTTATACTAGAGCTACAAGTTCTTATATATAAAATTTTATTGATGCAAGGTCCTACACCTGGGCTGGGCCAATCCCAGGCACAGCTACAGGTTGGGCAGAGAAGAGATTCAGAGCAGCTCTGCTGAGAAGGGCTTGGGGGTGTTGGTTGATTAGAAACAACATGAGCCGACTGCAGTGTGTGCTCACAGCCCAAAAAGCAACCGTATCCTGGGCTGCATCAAAGGGAGCGTGACCAGCAGGTCGAAGGAGGTGATCCTGCCCCTCTGCTCTCGTGAGACCTCACTTGTAGCACTGTGTGCAGTTCTGGTGTCCTCAACATAAAAAGGACATGGAGCTGTTGGAGCAAGTCCAGAGGAGGCCACGAGGATGATCAGGGGCTGGAGCAGCTCCTGTATGGAGCCAGGCTGAGAAAGTTGGGGCTGTGCAGCCTGGAGAAGAGAAGCTGCGTGGAGTCCTCAGAGCAGCTTCCAGTGTCTGAAGGGGGCCTATAGGGATGCTGGGGAGGGACTCTTCATTAGGGACTGTAGTGA
>JBCJKH010072596.1:0-20262 GCA_039877255.1 Loriculus beryllinus | reverse complement strand
CTACCGCAGGAGAAGCTGTCCCAGAGCGATCAAGCACCAATTTTGACCATTAAGCCCTTGAAGTGTATACTACTCATTTAGCGTATGTGTCCTTTATTATGCTACCCCAGTTTATGATAGCTTTGAGTCCAGAGCTATGTGTATTAAGAGCTGTTTTGGTTTTGTGTCCCATGTGCAACTGTTATGCAATATCTAAAACTCACAGAATCTTCTTTGCAGGGAAATGTCATCACATTGTTTAGATGAGATTTTCTGCCAAAAAAAATCTGGTAGGTGATAAAACTCTGGTCATGCATTCCTTAAAAGCTTAGGGTCTTTCAATGGCATGCCTCAGCTGGAGAGGATTAATTTAGTGCCATGGAAGTAATTTGGTTTTCCAGTATATTTCAATGAAAGGGAAGAGTTTTCCAGCGAAGAACACTACAAGTGCATGAAGAAGTCTTGTGGGATCATGCCTTAACAGGAATGCTTGTCTGTCTTATGTCAGTCCCGTGACATTTAAAGTCCAGCAATCAAGCTTACAAGTAAGTTAAGAGCTTCTCCTCTATGACTCTGACCTCAACAAATGCTTGGTGGTGATACTGGTAGGCTCGTGGCCATGGTTAGTCTCTTGAATCTCCCTCTTTACTTGATATTGGGGCAAGAAGCCATCTTGCTCTAAATAAAGTTAATAAATGTGTCAGTGAGAAGTTAAGGACATCTCAAGTGAAACTCTTATTTTTATCTCTTATCTCAGAATGCAGTCAATGGACATGATCATGTTTTCCTCATTAAGTGCTTCCTTATTTACAATGTATTGGTTTTCTATCCAGTCTTAGAGTCAACCAGTATCAAATACCAAACGATCTTGAAGTTTACAATTAGGTAGAGTGAAAATGCTAGAAATGGGTAGACCCTCAATAATTCCATGGCATCACAAAATTAAATTCCTGCAATAACAAATTACAATATAATGAGGTCACATTAGAGGAATAAGAGGCCCAGATGCATCATGGGCCCAGATGATTTAATCTGTCTCTTCCTGTGGGCCTGCACCTAATTTTAATGAATATTTTGATAGATAACATATTTGGTTCAAAATAGGTCTTTAAAGAGAGTTGTGAGAGTATTATATTTTAAAGATGCTATGATAGAAATTCATTTCATTAACTGCCTGATAAGAAAAAATGGCTCTAGAAATGCACTGGTATCAGCCATACTATTATGACCCATCTGCTCTTATTGAGTAAAGTGACAGTAATACATCCTTTATTGGTCTGCTCCTTGAGTGCTGTAGAGGCTCATTTTCCTTGTCTAATGAAAAGCCAAGTGACACTAATGAAACAGGTACTGTATATGCCTGAACTTCAGGAAAAGAAACAGAACATCAAGTAAAAACCTCTGTAAATAGGATAGTCAGGTGTAAATATATATGTGAGTCCACAAAAGAGAAACATAACCCCAATACATGAATGTAGTTTGATTATTTTTTAAAATTCTATTAATCAAATATGGGTTTTGTTCTAACGGCAAAGACCATAAGAAACTCTGAAGCAAAGTTTTGTCACCCTTTTGTGGTCAGTTATACTTCAGTTGGTGAAATATCTATCTTGTTCATGTTTTACTTATTTATATCACAGCTCTGAAACCTTTTCCTAGCTACTGTGACATCACCTGAGGAACAAATATAGAAAGATCTGTTCTGAGTGCTCTCAGGTGGGGTCTCAGGCCCTTCTCATTCTTGTCTGATCTCTTCAACCGTGGTGTATTGAGACAGTGCCAATGACTCTGATATTCAGCCAGTTGCTGTACAGGCAATTTCTAAAGTCTACAATTTTTCTCATGGTGCATTTTAGCTACAGACTACACTTGTTTTTAAAAAAACTGGTAATGAAGCAGCAACTTTGCATACACACCTGGTCCAGGTAGCTGTACGAAAAAGGGGAAGTTTTCATGCCTTCTGAAGGCATGTACTTCAGACCCATGTGCTGAGACATCTGCTGGGTCTCTCTTCTTATTCATATGAATGTATCATTCCTTGTAAGAAAATTCAGAAGTGAACAAGGGCTCCCCAAAAAGAAGGCTTCTTTTAAGAATGAATTTTAATGCGGTCTATTGAAGGCTTTGGAAATAAGCACTGAGACTTTGCCTGACCTCAGAGAGGAGCAAGTAGAGCAGAGAAAATGGATGCTGTATTATGTGGACACCTTGCGCTCTTGGGAACATATCCTGAGCTATACAGTGTAATTTAGACCTTCAAGCCCTTGTATAATAACTAGCATTTCTTCAGCCTGTAGGATATGGAAGATCAGATAAGGGTATCATGAAGAAAGAAGATCATAATCTCCTAGAAAACTGTGAGTGCGCAGGGCACATTTTCTGTAGCTGACATTTGAGAATCTGAAAGAATTCATGAATATCTCATAAATGTCCCCTTAATGAATAATCTGAGAATCAGATTTACTGCAAAAAGAAATGTAGAATTTTCCAAATTCTTTGGAACTTTTTTTCCTCTAGATTCATGCGGCTTAATTCAATTCCCTATCTATGTAATGAGGATTGAGGGCTCCTAGCTGTCCATGTAAAACTTAAGAATTTGTCTGGTGTATACATATATCTAGAAACCCCAGAAAATCTTACCTGAAAATGCTGGCAAAGCTCAACAGATAGGAAATACTAGAGTTTAAACACCTTACTTTCTCGTATCTACAAACTGTGTACATATTTTATGATAAAATCTTTAAACAATGCGATCCACAACATTTTTTCTTCATCTTCTTCTGGAGAGTGTTCCCATATGTCATATAATGCTTAATATCTAAAAGCTGAACTGAGCATAAATTATTCATTTTTCATG
The DNA here is from genome assembly GCA_039877255.1 of Loriculus beryllinus. Classification (NCBI taxonomy): domain Eukaryota; kingdom Metazoa; phylum Chordata; class Aves; order Psittaciformes; family Psittacidae; genus Loriculus; species Loriculus beryllinus. The sequence continues at coordinate 17,426 of JBCJKH010072596.1, read as the reverse complement.
GTCTTTTCTCAGATTCTGATCTCTGTGTCTTCTTTGTAGATATTAATGAATTCATTTATCCAGCATACCAGCAACATAACAGGATGGTGTCTCAGTTTTACATATTGGGAACGGAGGCACTTATATCAACTATCAAATCGCCTTATATCAACTCATTCTTGGAGGCTAATTTTCAAGACTAGGGCTTAGCTTTTCTGCGCATTCTGCTGTCTTATATGTTCAGAGCACAGCTGATATCAAACTTCTTCGATTATGAGAGTTCAATACTCCAGATGTTTCAGACTGGGTACTCAGAACATGAAACAGGAGCTATCACAGAGAAAGAGCTTGCACAAATGCTGTGATCAGTATCACACAGAAACTGTATGATCTAGACACAAAAAATTCAGAGCTCATGATGGGAGTCAAGAGACTCAGTCAGAAAGACAGCCTCTCTTTTGGAAATTTTCATCCTGTTTCACCCCATATATCCCTTTCTTAGAAACCAGACATGGGAGTCCTGTATGTATACTGTTCACTTCACTTTGATTCATCCTTAGGACATGGTCTGTCCAGTAAATTCCATGAGGCAGTACTACAGCAGATGAACGTGATATACTATGTTTACTGTATAACTGTTAAATGTTAAATGTACTCTGAAACATATATATGACTGTGCAGGTTGTAGGTTATCCTTAGACATTGCTTGAGGCATTCCATGGTTTTAAGTTCTACTACTTGTAAACTTAATGTCCCAGTAGCCAGGTGGTGAAATAAAAGAGACAGTAAGAAGAACATCCTCAAGAAACTGATTTTGAAAGTCACTTTTGACAAAGTTGTACCCACTTCGATCCTTTCAGCACCTTGAACAAAAACATGATTCTGCAATTTGTTTTGGCAGCAGAAGTATAGCAGCTTATGTTAAAGACTTCAAGGCTGATTCTGTTATAATTAGGTTACAAAAGCTAATAAAAAATGCAATATCTGAACACTAATGGCAACACTGAAAGCAAGTTTATGATCATGCACTTGTCTCGCTTTACTGCCAGTGCTTCAAATAACGTTCCTATCCATTAAGATGGAGGCCTCAACTGAGGAAGTGCCTGCAGTGTAGTGGGCATTGCCACTCAGCAGGTGAGCTTCTTGGGCCCTAAAGCTGAAAGAAAAAAAAGGTTACTTTCCTTAATTTGCTATTGTGATATTTTTCTACCTCTTTGATACTGATTACAGTGTGTACATACATAATGTCTTTAGATACTCTTCTCATCAGCATTGTTTCTGATAGCAATTTTTCCTTCATATTTCATTATATTCCATATTAGGACCTTGATTTATTTTAAACAGATCATATTTGATGCTCGTGAGACTTGTCATTCATATGTTAATGCTATAAAATGAAGTTGACAGAACAATTATGTACATGCTTGGGTATCTGCCTGAGTGTGCTGTTTATTTGCCCTGATAGCATGTTCATGTTTAGTTAGTGAATTTGCCTTATCCAGTTGGCTGTTCTTCAATTCTTGCTTTTGAATTGTCTTAAAGGAAGAATCTTTCTGCCTATACACTCTCTCCATGACATATAATCAATTCCCAATATAAAATATATGTGTATAATATTATAATCCCAATACTTGTGGTCCTTTTCTCCTCTGCTTTTCACCTCCTAGGTTGAGTATATAGGAGGGATGTATCTGATCAATTCAACAGCTCGTCTGCATTTTGATGCGTATATGACTTCATCTCCAGACTTTTTTACATACAGTGTGAGTACATCCCGCTACCTTGAACCTCAGGCAGAACATAGCCATCCCTTTAAACACAGTCTGGAACTGCAATCTTTGAGGTAAAAGAGCCATCCTTTAATTTGATCTTTGAGCATTAGCTTTTTAACTGTATTGTTCAGAAGAAGAGACAGCAATGGTACGAACAGCCAAAATGATCAGTATCAGTCCAGTAATGTGTGACAGCTCCTCTCTGTGATCTCTCACTGCATTATGGGAATAGAAGCACACATTGATTCAGTGCACATATTGTATATTAACTGAGGAGATAGTTTTTGAAGAAAACCAGCAGTCCCAGTGTGCGTGTGCAACTCATTATATCTAGGAATGAAGCCATATACCCTGTTAGAGCTGCATCTGCTACAAAATGCAACAGCTTGTCAGCTTTCTGGTTGCTGTATGTACTTCAGTCTGGTGCTTTTCTGCCTGTGCTGGACTCATCTTAGACTTTCAGCCTTGTCAATTCCTCTGCAGGATGAATCAGAGCTGCATGGGACTTTTCTCTTTCTGCCCCTCCAGCTGGGACTTTCTAGGAAATTGTATTGGACTAGGGAAAATAAACCAAGGTCCCATAAAAAACTTCTTGGTTTAGAAGGCGAATGAGATCATTAATGCACAAGGACGAACTTTCTTCACAGAGCCCTGGCTGTGCTGCAGTGTTACTGCCTTCCAGCAGAAACCAAGGCTGAGGGTGCAGGAGCATTCTTTACCCAAGCCATTGCCAGGGTGTGCACCCAGAACTGGGATCCTGGAAATGCTCCTGGGTCTGTCAGTTTAGGCATAGCTACAGAACAGCTCCAGTTCCTGTGAAAGTTCCTTCCAGAAGACAAAAAATGATTACTGACCCCTTCACTAATGAATCACTGGGTACTACTGAGAAGAACCTGGCTTCATCATCTTTACTCCTCCCACGAGTAATTTAAATATTGCTTCTGATCCCTTCTGATCCTGCTTCTTTAAGCTCTCCTCGTATGTTAGATGCTGCAGTCCCTTATTCATTTTTGTGGCTCTTCTCAGAAGCCTTTTCAGGATATCAATGTCTCTTTTGTACTGGGAAGCCCAGAACTGAACCCAGCAAGCCAGATGTGTCCCACCAGTGCTGAGCAGAAAGGAGCTGCTCAGTGGTTCCTCACCCTGCTGACAACGCTCTGCCTATGGCAGCCTAGGATGCTGTTGACTGCTCTTGCTGTGTTGGTGCCTTGCTGGCTCATGGTCATCATGACGTCACTGTTGTCAATCAGATTCCCAAGGCCTTCAAAAGACCTACTTTCCAGATGGTTGGCCTCCAGTGCATTCTGGTAGCTGTCCTGGGTTCAGCAGTAGCAGTCATTTTTCTCCTCCTTAGTAGCTGGTGCAGTGCTGTGTTTTTGGCTTTCGGCCTGGGAACAGCGCTGATAACACCGATGTTTTTAGTTGTTGCTCAGTAATGTTTACTCTGACCAAGGACTTTGTGAGTCTCATGCTCTGCCAGGGAGGACAGGAAGGTGTAAGGAAGCAGAGACAGGACATGTGACCCAAACTAGCCAAAGAGGTGTTTCATACCACAGCACGTCATGGCCAGGATGTAATCTGGGGGAGTTAAACGGAAGGGCTAGATCACTGCTTGGTCGAGCTGAGTATCAGTCGGCGGGTGGTGAATGGTTGTATTCTCTTCCTTTGTTATTTCCCTTATCATTATTCTTATTGGTGGTAGCAGTAGTGATCTGTGTTATACCTTAGTTACTGGACTGTTCTTATCTCAACCCATGTGAGTTACATTCTTTTGATTCTCTTCCCTATACCTCCTGGAGCTGGGGGAGAAAGGGGAGTGAAGTGTGAGAGAGGCCACGTGGCTGGGCTTAAACCACGACATTCACCTTCCGTGGGAGATACCAATATAATGTATTTTAAATTGGACATATAGTAGATGCTGCCCATCGCTTTTCCTGTATGTTTTTCTTTTCAGGTTTCTCACACTTGAACATGATATAGAAAACCAATAAACAAGCAATTGTTGCTTTTTCTTTGTTCCATTGAGTTTAGCTTATGTATAGGTTGCTGGTTTAAGATTTCTTGGTCTTCTTGCTTGACCGAGAATTGAAATCAGTTGCTCAGCTAGTGTTTAATATTCCAGTTTGTAGTCTTAAGGGTGACCTTAGTAGGGTGGCTGATGGGTAAATTGAAGGAATTAAGTTCTCACTATTTAACTGAGCCTAATAATAATACTGTCATTTATTTCAATGAATGATAGTCTAGATCTCCTGATCCTGGAACATGATTTTAGCTAAAATACATTTGCTGATGTTGACTGTAGAGAAAAGGATCATAAAAGGCAACTTAATACTATGTTGGAAAAGGGATACTATGGTTTTTTATTTCCTAAAAGATAAAAATTAAGTCATTTGAAGATCCCTTTTTCTTTCACCTTGTATCAAAAGTGTACCTGTGAAATGTAAGTACTTCGTGGACACCATCACTTCCCTGTCACTTGCTTTGAGTCAACATTTAACGACTCTGGAAGTCAGGCACAACCAGGGCACCTACTTTACATAGACTGACATGCAGAAAGGCACTGCAGAATCTGGATACTATACTCGTTCATTAACCCCTGATTTGTTAGAATTTAATTTTGAGTCACATTTTCTTTCCCTCTCTTTTAAGCAGATGGGGCAGAAAGGATATTTCTTAGGTGTTCTCAGAACTATTCACAGAAAAACAGCAAATCACTGCGAATACATTTTATCCTTGTCTGCAAATAAGCTAAGTCCAACTAACTGACACAACAATCTTGTTAAGGATTTTCCTTCAGCCAAAAGAAAAGATAAGGAGATGAAAGAGATAGAGGGAGAATCCTGGATCAAACAGTGACAGTACTCTGGGTCTGAAACTGCTTCCAGATTATGCTGGTTACCAAACACATGGAAGGCACAGCGAAATAGAAACTGAAAGAAAGCCGTGGCCAGGCTACAGAAATGGGGTAGGAAAAGGGAGCAAGATGGTGGAACCCAAGACTTTGCCTATGAGAGTATGTGTGTGCAGCTGTGCAGTTGTGCAGCTGTATAATCTACAGAGGCCAAGGATGATTTCACTGAGCTCAGATGGCAGGCCAGTCCTGAGGGCAGCCTTGTTATTCCCTTGTATAATCCCAGTGGTCAGGGCTAACACTTCAGTGGTTGAAGTTGAGGATGTTAAATCATTAATGCTATTTAGGAATACTTGATAAATGGAAATTCTGACTAGAAACTCCTCTTTCCCCTAGAAAAGCTGAAATGCAAACCCATAATTCAGGTTATCAATGCCCGGTGCTTTCCTTGGTTATGCATATGGTAATAGCATCTTCATGTTGGCATTTGCATGTACACAGTTGAAAGTGTAACTGAGTAGGGAATTAACTAGCACTTGTGCATCTCCTGTGGTTAGGAGCTACCTTTTTTATGGTACCATCACTTTCAGTTCCCAGGCATCAACTCGTTGCATTAACTTCAGGCACAGGCCCATTTTTCCTCAGATTTTTCCTTACTCTCTCCCTTCTCTAAAATGTTTCACACTGGCTTGACATGTATTTTGAGAGTTTTTGTTATCTTTGGCTTTCTGTTATGTACACTATGTGAGAAACTGAACTAATTCTCACATACATCTGCCAAGAGGAAATTTGCCTTTCATGAGATAGACAGAGACAGACACACTGCACAGGTAACAACTAGAGCTAGGATGTAATCTACATTTGCTGATAAATTCTTTCAGAGGGATGTACAACTTGAAAAATCAGCACCTAAGTGCTGAGCTATCTTCCTCTGTCTTGCATTGCTTTGCCTTGATGGTATGATGCATAGTTCTGGAGGAAATGCAGATGAGATTAAATAGCACACAGCTTTTCTGCTTTCATTCTGAATGTCATGCACTTTTCTGGACATAATTCAGATGAGAATATAGATCTTGTGTAAGCTGTAAAAAATGTTTCTTAGATGGTTTTCATCTTGATAGCTTTAAGGTATTTTTTTTTGTATGAAGATGAAGATTTCCAAAGATGAAATGTTTGATTTATGGCCTAATTTCAAAATATACAGATTACTGTAAATTATTGAGGTGTAAGAAGAGTAATGACATTGATCATCACTTGTTCAATTCAGTTTTAATTTTACTGATGGACAAATGCTGAAAACAGCCCTAGTTATTTTTGTGTGCATCGGTGCTTCAGAAAAATGCTGATGTGGGTTTCCCTGGTACTTACTGATTTGAATAAGATCGGGGTTGTATGTCCAAAAATTGTATCTGTATTTATATTTTAATTATATGCAGGGGAGGAAGGGAATCCCAGATCTGCATTTTGCATAGTTGGCAAAACACAGAATATTTTTAAAACAGCTGTTTTGAAGAAAGCTGCTTCTTGAACTGTCTCTCGATGAGCAGGACTAGTTTTGTTCCCAAATGGTGGGGGCAATATAGCATAGGATATTTACAAGGTGTTGAAGCCTGTTTCACTACTAGAAGAGGGTCTGTGGTTATACATATGAATTGCTGCCCAGAATAAACCAGGAGTCATTCTAAGGCCGAGTCTTCTGGTTATCTTCCAGAATAATCATGACCTGGCTCCCTAGGAAACAACAGACCAAAACAAATGGGCTACTTCAGCCTGCAAAGAGCATACTTGTTCCTGGCAGAGCTTTTTTCCTGGGGAGCAAAATGCCAGCAGAATGTCACTGCCTGTCTCTATGGCTATAGCTTGGCCTTAGTGGCCGCAGATGTTAATATTTTAAGATCTAGAGAGTTTGCAAACTTATGTTTTCCCCACATATTCTACTGTGTGCACAAAGGAGAAACAAAATATTTATTTGTTTTCATTTTATTTGCTGGCTTAGGAAAGTGGAGTGTGTGTCTGTGTGTGTAACTTTACCTTAGGCTGATATTGATATGACGGCTGGATGACATCATTTCTAATGTCAAAGTGTTAAGAGCCCATTTTTCATAAAACATTTTATTTTCAGTCATCATGAATAACAAGCTTCTCAGTCAGCATTTTGCACAGTATTTAACTCACATGTAGATACTCAATTGCAAATGATACAAGGCTAATCTTTTTTTTTCTCACATAAACCAATGTTAATCACATGAAATCCTATTCGAGGTTATCTCATATTAGTCCAAATTCAGTGAAGTAAGGTGATCAAACAGTAGACAAGGAAACCTGGGACATTCTGGGCCTTCTGTCACTTCTGATGACACCGTGATCTAGTTACTGGGTGACCCAGCTGACCCAGGGAGTAATACTTATCAGAGTGGGTAAGAATTTAAAAATCTAGGCCATAATAGTTGCAATTATTTTTCTGTATCATTTTATTTGAACTTGTTAGCCTCAAGTTTACTCCTCCAGCAGAAAAGCAACTGGTATCATCATTATATAGTGCTGTGCTTTGTAAGTCATAGGATGTTTTCCAAAACTATTTTATTTTGCTTGTAATGAGACAATGTTTGGTTTAGATGTACTAGAACTTATAATGGATGAAGAAGATTGATCCAATCTGTTTAATGGGGTATAACAAGTTATTTTCTTCCTAGTTTCTTATTATGCTGCTGCTTTAATTCCTGGCAGCACTGCATTAATGTTAAGCGCTGGTCCCCAGCACCAAGTGGCAATTTATCATCTTTCTTGGCAGGCTTCCTGCTTCATCCTGCACCTGCTTCCTTGAAAGAAAACAAGACATCAGATACTTACTCAAATAATGCAATAGCTGATCAGCAGAGTATCTACACAATGGTAACTTATCCATGATAAAAGAACAACTTTTTCATGCATTATATGTGACATATGTGTCCTTTCTCTTAAGATTTATGACATTCATGACGGTTAGTATTGTTACTATAATCAAATCTTTTACAGCCTAGCTGCAAAGGTTCAACTTATTGTCAATAGATTTCTATATAGGAGTCAATCAAGCAATTTCATAAATGCTTTGAAACACCTGCACTCTCCTTGGAAATGTAGAAATAGCAATATCATGTTCTCATCTTTCAAGTCATAAAGATACTATATCTTGGTAATTCCCTATCAGCAAACAAAGTGAAAGAAGAGTCAAAACTGTATGTTCATTTGCATTTGTTCCATAAGATACATACATACATATATATATATATATAAATGTGTATATTCATATATGTATTCACACCCACATATATATGTGTGCCTATATATATATATAAATATAAACTTTCTGAAAAATAGATTATAGTCTTAATGCACAAATAAAGAAATCAAAGGAAAGTTGTATCTATCATGAAAATGGTAGGAACTATTAATAAAAATGACACAAAATCTTACTCACAAATATGAAAGGAAAGGTCATGTGATTTATCAGGAATTTTCATTTTACAAGTCTTGCTGGAAAAGTAATGCATAACTGTTAGGAAACAGGATGTCGTGTTCCTGCTTGCATGGGAGGTGGGTGCTTTGGTTAAGGTATTAATTAGTCTGAGGTGTGGAAACCAGTTGTCTGTGGTGCCCGCCAGTCCTCTGGGACTGTCTTCTAGCTTCTCTGAGCCTCACTTCCTCTCAGTAAAACACTTAATTATAGCCCTTCCCTATGTATGTATGTATAGTTATCAAAACACATGCAGGCACCAGTCAGCTTCTTGTATTTGACCCAAAGCATTTAAAATATTAGAATAATAGTGCTATGTATGGCAGCATGGTGATCAATAAAGCCAACTTAGGTTCTGCTGAGGAATACTGTATTATCTATGATTATTAAGAAACCATATCAAAACCCCAGTGTGTTAGGAGATATAACTAAGGATAATTCTTGCTTGAGAGCTCTCAATCTACCCAGAAAAATAAAGAGGGAGGCAAAACTCCCAGCAAGAATGGAGTGATTAAGAGAAAAGTGACAATAATACAAGCATATATATGCAAAGGGTGCAAAGATGGAAGTTCCTGAGCTTTTAAAATACCTTAATATAAATGCTAAGAAGGAAATGAGATAAAAAGCTGACCACAGGGAATTCTCTCTTTGCCATAAATTTGCCAGAAGGAGAGAGAGACACATGGATTCAGCTGGAAAAAAAGTCATAATTGTATGGAGGAGTGCAGGGAAAGAGGTACTGCACAGTGAAGAGATACCTTGCACAGTGAAGAGATACTGTGCAAAGCTGCTAAAATCATTAAAAGACAAATTGCTTCTTCCAGGTACCCACCTCAAAGCAGGAACTTGAACTAGGAAATCCTCATGCCAGGCAAATGCCCTGGGCTTGAGTAATTTCCAATCTCCTTTTTTTGTTAGAGCTGTTGCAGTCATGTATAAAACTTTTGAATGTGGCTACAGAGAAGGACGATCATGGTAAGTGGTTTAGGGCAACCTGTTTATTTAAAGCTTATGTTGTGAAAGACTTTATCTCAGAATGTTATATTTGCCTACTGAAATACCATCTGCAAGAGCCATTTAATGCAGAGGCTAAATCTGGTCTATGTCTCCTCTGAAAGAATTCTTCATATTGATATTCTGATTAGGAAGTTGCATTTATTCATAGCCTGGTCTTCAGCCCAGGTTTTGGTCTATTTTCTGCCTATACAAAGGGAAGTTTTCCTAGTTTTCTGCAAAACTAATTCTATAGCTATCACCAAAAAATAAGGGGTTGTAATTTGCCCTAATGTGCTGAACCTTAGGAGTATTTGCTGCCTCATGAAGACCTGCAGATCTGGTTCTGCCTTTATCCCAGGATTAGGAAAGGGTGCATATATATTTGCCAGACTTCTTGGAAGACTTTTTCCCCTGTTGTAGAGTTTGCAGTGGTGCAAATTGCTGCACCAAAAGGTGGAGGGCTGTCCTGCTTTTGCACTATGAGAACTTTGCTGGTATATTGAAAATGAGTCCTTTTTTTTATTGCTGCTCAGTTTTGACAAGCAAATTGGTTTTTATTCGCTCAGACTGGAAAGATGAATTTTACTACATTCATGTGACCTTGATGTTTGACAGAGGCCACGTTCCTGCCCTGTGTGTGTGCAGAAAAGACAGGAAAAGAAACCATGCTAATCACAGGGGCATGCTCTTGCCTTATGAAAACATTCTTTAATAAGAGCTAGGGCCGAGCATTGTGGACTCCTGGAATCTGACACAGTACCAGTATAACACAAAAAGCACTACCGAAGTTCATAGGCTTCCTGGGTGGTAATTTTGTTGTGGTAATTTTTTTGTTGTTATGGTTTTTATTTTCTTCTGTTATTGCTGTAGCACTGGTGCAGTGATGGCAGATTTGGTAGGAGAGGCTTTTTGCAGCATCTCATCCCCACAAAAGCCAGAGTCCTCCACTCCTCATACAGTGACCTAGGTGTTTGCTGCTGTTGTTTAGCACCTTACAGCTGGGGGTACCCTGGAGAACTGGTCCTAGCTGTTGGACCTCATAATTTAGAAGATCAAAACTACTGGAAATGCTTGTGGTGGGGTTTCTTTATAGTACTATATATGTGGTTATTTGATTTCTCAGGTTTTATTACATGTTTGGATACCCTAATTTTCCTAATGAGCTCTTGTGTGCAACTGCTTAGTAAATACCAGCCTTAATGCTTGTGACTTAGAAGCTTTGTTCAGTAGCAACAAAGGCAGAATAAATGCATAAGGCTTTGTGTAACTGGTTGCTTGGGCAAGCTGCCTTACTTAGCAAATGCAAAGATATTAAATTTCTATTCAGATGATTAAAAAAGAGCTTCTTCGTGTTTTACCGCATGAGTTGCTCTCTTTATGGTGCATTAGGTGTTTATTATGGTGATAGAAAAATGGCACCTTCTCCATCTCCCTCTCTTCTTTGTAACAGATGTTTCTTGAGAAGGACTTGCTGATCACCTGTGTCTCCAACAGCATCTAACAGATTTCATTAAAAAGAAAAAAAAAAAAAAAGCAATATGTATGCTTGCCTTTATTTTGTAAAGTTTTGGTTTCTAAAGGTAACAGCTAGTGTCAGGTTTCTCAAACTGCTCCTTCTATTTCTTGTTTTCAATTGAAACAGTGTGCTGTGTCAGCAAGACCCACTGCCACGCTTTCTTTTGTGTGGCAGTCATTTGACACATAAAACTAGCAGCTGCTCTTAAAGGAGTCTGCAAATTAACCATGTTAAAGGTACAAAACATGAAGAGGTTCTTTTTCATAATCTTGGGAAGATTTCTTAACTACATTTAATTCAGGGGTAAACCTTTATTACCATAATTAAAAAGAGGAGTGAAATAAGAGTGTGCTTATGTACAACAGGACTGGTAACACCGAGAAGAAGGACAAGATGGTATCAGAAGAGCCCATGGAGGAGTTACAGGCTCAGGTCTTCCAACAATTCTCCTGACACCTGACCTGCAGCTGTGTGCACTTTTTGAGTGTAAGAAACAGTGTCCTCTGCCTGTTGTCACTGCATATATTTGTGGTGTGTTCAGCTCATACATGTGAGTGTCACCAGTATGAGTCTGTGGGAAAGAGTTTAATGGTGCTGAAAAGTCTCTCAGGGCACTCCTGTTTTTCAGTGAAGTTACACAGGAACTGTGGGTCTATGGTCTGTAAGCAGATACAATCTGTGCAATGCACTAGATATGGAAGACTGAAATAGAGCCCATCAATCAGCATCTGTAAAATTATTTGGGGGTGGGAGGAGAGAGGGAGCAAAAAGATTGTTCAAATTTTAGACAAAACCAGAAAAGGTAACTTTAAGTCATTTGGGCAATTTTGGGGTGGGAGTTGTTGTATTTATATGCAGAGAAAGAAGAGACCCCAAAAGATGAGCCATGCAGGGTCTTTCTATTGGGATTATTTTTGTTGTTGTTGTTTGGTTGTTTTGTTTCATTTTGGGGTTTTGTACATAAAATGCAGCTATTTACACTCAAGTGAGGAAAACTCACCCTTGTTTAAGTCAGTTCTATCTAACCTGTGCTTCAAAGACCCCACAGAGCAGATTACAGCTATATGTGGGCAGTGAGGCAAGAAAGCACAGCCAGAGGAGAGGAAGCAATCTGCAGGTAATTTTCCAGAGGAGAAAAGGCAAACACAGAGCATGAGTACCAGGAAGTCAAACTACCACTAGGAAGCTATGTCTGCCCATTCCCACTGCAACAGCTTCCCATTGTGACAGCACTCAGTCTTTTATGCGCTTTGATCTGAACCCACTTAACACAGATGGTGAGAAGAACTTCCTATACTCCAAAAGGAATGAGCCACAGGCTCCTCAAAACTTGCTAAGGACTTGACTATTGCCAATCTGCTTTATCCTGCAGATACTCAGGTTTTGTTGCTGTGGGTCAAAGTTTCAAAGCAGTTGAGCTATGTCACGTTGCCAGAGCTGCACATGTGTCCAGTCACAAGTGGTAAATATGTTTAAGGTAAGAGTTCTTCCTTGAGTAATTCCAAATCAATGTGAAAGATTTGATGAATGTTACAGATTTTGAGTGAAAATAGAAGAATGCAGAGAATTTATTATTGTACTGTGCACTGTTTTTAGAAAGTGTCCTCCCTCCCCTCCCAACATTATAGCCTATGAGGTGAAAACCTTGTTCTGAGTTTCTTCAGAATATCTAAAAATCTTAAAATCCATAATAAATATTAAAAGAGATGTATGAGAATTATTTCATCCCTGTAGTGCTGCTGTTCACCTGGAGAAGATATTCTGTCATTTCAGTTACTTTATGAGCTAGACCTATAATTTTGATAAATATCTACTGATCTAATTTTTTATAGGAAACCAAAGAACTTTAAAGGCTTTTAATTCCTCAACCTCCCAGCAACCTCTCATTTTAATGTATATCCAATATTCATCTTTCATCAGATGTTCATAAAGTAGTTTGCTAATTTGTAGCAGGAGGTTTTTGTCATCTGACTTGTTTAATTTGGCTCTGTCATACAAATGAAGGCAAACATACAGCGTTCAATTGGAAAAAGCCTATTAAAGGTCTATTTCATGAGTGGAGCTTGCAAGTACTGGGAAAAGCCAAACACCAAGGAAGTTACATTTTTGAGGAAAAGAGGAAAAATGTCAGCCTTCTCAAAATCCAGCAAAACATCTCTGCTGGTATCATGAGCAGTACCAACCCAAATAAGACAGAAGGAATACGTATGTCTGGGCAGACTCCAAAGGACTGACAACTTTTATCCACTGGAAATGGAAAGTAATGGGATTTGGAGCTATGGTATCTTCCAGGCAAAATTATGTGTAGCCTAAAAAAACCCTGTGAGACCTTTCAGGGAATGTCACCAGCCCCATTGCCCTGGAAGACAGTGGAGGTCTGGAACAAGAAGAAACTGGGTTAAAATTCAAGCTGAAAGAGGGTAGATTTCGATTAGATATTATGAGAAAAATCTCCACTGTGAAAGTGATGAGGCCCTGGCACAGGTTGCCCAGAGAAGCTGTGGCTGCCCCATCGCTGGCAGCGTTCAAGGCCAGGTTGTACGGGGTTTTGAGAAACCTGGTGTAGTTGAAGGTGTCCCTGCCCATGGCAGGAGGGTTGGAACTGGATGAGCTTTAAGGTCCCTTCAAACCCAAATCACTCTGTGTTTCTATGAAACTGTAAATGGGACCAGACCCTCTAAATCACTAGAGCTCTCAAATGTATCAAGTGACCTGTTATCATTAAGCAAACTGAGGAGAGCTCATGATTTAGTCTGAGCATGATATGCATATCAGGTGAGGGTCAGTGACATGAGAACATGTTTGATCTGGTCCCTAAAAATAACTACTTGTTTTCCACAAACATCTGAGAGGATCCTGCCTTCTAATCTCAAGTAGGCCTATGCATCAATTTTTAAAGCTCAAACAGTCCCTGGGAGCATCAATTCAGTTGTGTGTTGGGATATAAAAGCTGCAAATCCTGGCTGCTGTTTCTGGTTAAGAACGGCATAGTTTGTTTGTTTCTTACCGATGGAATTGCAGAGGGAATGAGCAATATGCTTATATGCTTGCCTTATCTAGAAGCAATATGCTTCTTATATGCTTGTCTTATCTAGAAGCAATATGCTTCTTATATGCTTGTCTTATCTAGAAGCAAAGCAAATCAGCAGCTTTTCCTTTGTCTTTTCTGTCCTTTTATCTGGCTGTTTGTATTATTTGGCAAATGATATACAAATTACATGATTCATACAAATGAGCACACAATTAAAAGTTTGATTGGCTTTGCTGCACTAATATCTGAAGTGACCATGCAAATCATGAACCAGATTTTCACCTGGAATGTCAACATATGGACAATTTGCAAATCTGAAAATATTTGGTGAATGCATTTATGACTAGATTTGAATAATTTATTAGTTAAGTACTTCCACATTCTGTCCACAGTGATTCAAGTAGAAATACAGGTGATGTTCATCAAATACATTGCTAACTGCAGATTATTCTTTCAGTAACTTTAAATGAGGCCAGCTATGCTTTTATTTAGTAATGGAAAAAAAATGTAGGAGCCCTCCGGTGGTCAAAATACATTTCTCTAGCTAGCTTACATACCCTTTAGTGCTAAGCAATTTCGCTGATATAAAGCTTTATTCTAGTTAATACATTAGTTGCAAGCTATTTTAAAGATAATTTTAAAATTATTAACACTTCTGTCATCCTGCAGCTATGGTTAAACTAAGCAAATGGTTTGGAAAATGTCCACATCAAAATCAGGAGACGCTATCAGCACCAAAACCAAATAAATCAAGCAGAATAGGTCTTAGGTAGAAATAGAGGCTCCCTGGCTTCCCAGTACTGTGCTCTACAAGTCCTACCTGAGCAGAAAGGAACTCTAAAATAAGAAGAACAAGCTCCAGGTTAAATTCTCTACAGACATATATGTCTCAGTGAAGTGAGGTCCTCCTCCATGCCTGGAGATCTCAGATACTGCATAAAGCAAATAACTACTGACAACATTGGCATATTTCGGTATCAAAGCGAATGACTATCCCTGAGGCAATGTGACTGTGAGTTGGGCCTCTGATGGTTCTCTGGGAGTAAGGACCATTTTGGGGTAAGTGCACTTTCAGACTTCTCTGTTACTGATACATTTTATAAATCATGAAGAGAGAAAGTTCAAAAGACACCACAGCAAACTGTGTGCGTCATGGCTATAAAGCAAGACTTAGTGAAAAAAATATTTCCTACTCACATTAACAAAATGTAGTTACAGCCAGCTTGGTTTCCAAATTCAGAGCTCCCGTGGTGAGGATTTATGTAATATCACATTAGGGTTAGTACTTTCATTCCCATTGAAGTATTCTGGTAGATAACACACATGGGGTAACTAACTCTCACAGACATTGCAGTCCTGAATCAGTATAAACCATCATTTTGCTTAGAAGAAAAATTATGGCTTGGAATCTTTGCTCTCCTGCCCATACAGAGCTGTGAGTAGAAGGCTGATCCCCAAGACATGCTAACACAATCTCTTCTGGCACACACACTGGCACTGCATAAACATGAGTCACCCTCATTTTTTAGGTCCTCCTTGTTACTTCTTGTCTTTGAACATGGTGGGTCTGTTTGATGACCATCCCCTGATTTGGGAGTTCTTGGAGCGTCCTGAAGCGTGTTCATATCCTGGCCCTCCTCTTGCTGTCAGCTGAATGTTTCAGCATGCACAGACTGCTGGTTTATGGATCATTCTCAATGTAGCTGCTCACATGCTAGCTTATGGCCAGAGAACGGAACACCTTATGCAATTAAATCTTCAATCTTCACAGCACAGCCTTGTAACCATTAAGAAGGATGCTAGCTTCTGATTTACCATCCCAAAACCATTGTGAAAGATCTTGGTTTTAGCATTAGGGTAGAATTGAGTCTAATATAGCCTTGAGTGTCTCTTCATTACTGGGAAATAATTACAAGATGTAGTTTAAATGTAAATTACTTCTCATGGCACTTTTATTTGTGGTCTCCTGGAATAAAATCACCAAACACTCGCAGAAATGCATTGCAATGGTGATTTGGAATGAAAATATCTGAAACTTCTTTGATTAAAATTGCTGCCTGCCCTACCAGTTACCAGGTAAGCAAGCAGATCCAGGTAAAGTCTAGTGTTAGAAGTGCAACATGCCACCTACTTTTCTCTTCTGAAGAGGGAAAGAACCACAAAATTTAAATGAGATTGCTGGATACAGCACTTCTCAAAATTATAAGATAGCTATCTTAGAGCCCTACTTGAAACGGTGTATTTTCCTTTCACAAAATATCCTATCTTCATGTTGAGCAGATCAGCTTCCTTGGGAAGTTCACCTGAACTGTATGAACTGAATGAACAAGCTAGAAGAGTCAATAAAAATCAACTGTATATGGTTATTAAACAAAGGAAAATTGATGGTTTAGCTAATACAGCACTCTGAAATATCATTGTCAACCTTATACTGCATTCTTGCCTAGTTCAGGCAGGAAGTTGATGTGATTTGTCCGAACGAAGTGCTACTCCTGTTGCTAAGCATTTGTTTTCCTGGTGTCTGGCATTAAAGAAGACAGAAAAGCACCACATACTCAAACTGTTGCTGTTTTCCCAAGCCAGACTGCAGCCTGTGCTTATATTTTTCCTTCCCAGTGCTAACCACCACTCCTCTCCTGGAGACACTTTTCAGGTCTGAGCTCTCAAGAGGAGCAGAATTTGCTTTTGAGGAAGGTTATTCCTCAGCCCTAGGAGGACAGGCAGGCAGGTGTTACATGCTGTCTTTAACGGTGAAGGCATTTCAGCTCCCTGGGTGAGATCTCCACTCAAACTGTTTTCACTGTAGAAAATAAGAGGGGAAATAAGGATAAAAGGAAAGATGAGATGATTTTTTGCAAGTGTTGCTGAAAATTGTTGCTGAAAATTGCTCCCTGTTTGATCCATATATTCAGTTAAATTTGCTTCCTTTACAATTTGGGTTCGTCTGTATTATATAAATTACTAATCCACTGCCACTGAACACAGTGACTGCAGCTTAACCTGGTAGCAGCAAGAAACCATCTGTAAGCCATACAGTGATGAAACCATTTCAGAATGAAAGAAAAAGGTTGTGAACAGGCTTATCAGAAAGAAAACTGTGAGCATGACATTATTTTAAAAAAACAAAACCAAAAAATAACGAAACAACAAAGGTGTTGACTGTTCTCAAAAAAATCCTGGGTAGCTGTAGTTCTTCTTTACCTCCCTTGAAGGCCAGCTCATGTCAAGCTCTCAGAAACCTACAGGGAGGAGCACTGAAGCCTACTCAGTTCTCAGCCTGGTGTGTGAGGCAAGCATGAGTGAATCATTTTACCTGTGTTTTGGCTCACCCCAGGTCTCTACTGTCTTAAATGTAAGCCCTCAGAGTAAGGGCCTTCTCTCTTTGACGTGCCCACTGCTATAAACTCCTCAGACCAATTTGCTCTGTCTTAATGTACATAACTAATGTTGACACCTCAAGAGTTATAAGCTCTTGGCTAGCTTTTCCCCACTTGCAAAGGTTGCTGTCACTACCAGTGTTTATTGACAGTCAAGTCTAGAGGTACCCCAGATCCACTACTGCCACCTTTCAGCCAGTGCTGAGCTGCCACATCCCTTCTTTGCCCTGAGCCTGAAGAAGAGTAGGGAGCTTCAGCTTCCTATGCATAATCCCCCTGTGGGGTTTGGTCCTCAAAGCTTGCCCAACACAGCCAGCAGGACTGAGCCTAAAAGCAGTTCTGTCTGCATTTCTAATAGAGCCCATCAGAGGCAAGGATCGACAGAGTCGTGTCATGGAGGGAGCAGGATTC